>JAREIS010002252.1:0-12230 GCA_030060385.1 Muscicapa striata striata | reverse complement strand
ATCCATGTCCCCACCCTGTCCCCGTGCCTTTGTCCTATCCTTTGTCCTGTCCCTGTGTCCCCATCCATGTCCCCATGTCCCCTCTCCTGTCCCTGTGTCCTTTATCCTGTCCCTGTGTCCCCATCCATGTCCCCACTCCTGTCCCATGTCCCCTCATGTCCCCATCCTATCCCCGTGTCCTTTACCCTGTCCCCGTGTCCCTTGTCCTGTGTCCCCATCCCTGTCCCTGTGTCCTTTATCCTGTCCCCATCCCTATCCCTGTCCCCGTGTCCCAATTCCTGTCCCTGTCCCCACCCTGTCCTCGTGTCCCCAATCCTGTCCCCATGTCCTGTTCCCGTGTCCTTTATCCTGTCCCCATCTCTGTCCCGTGTCCCCATCCCTGTCCCCGTGTCCCCAATCCTGTCCCCACCCTGTCCCCGTGCCTTTTGTCCTATCCTTTGTCCTGTCCCCGTGTCCCTGTGTCCCCATCCTGTCCCCATGTCCCCTGTCCTGTCCCTATCCCTGTCCCCGTGTCCCCAATCCTGTCCCGTGTCCCCACCCTTGTCCCCGTGTCCCCATCCTGTCTCGTGTCCCCATCCTGTCCCCTCCTGTCCCCGTGTCCCCAATCCTGTCCCCGTGTCCCCATCCCTGTCCCCGTGTCCCCATCCTGTCCCGTGTCCCCATCCCCCCCCAATGTCCCTCTGTCCTTGTCCCTGTCCCCTCCTTGTCCCCAATGTCCCCCCTTTGTCCCCGCCCTTGTCCCCCCCCCTCCCCCAAAACCAGGCCGGGCCTCGGGGTTCTGTCCTTTTATTGTCTCGTACAAATTTGGGGTCCCCTCCCATTGCCCCTCCCCCATTGCCCCTCCCCCCATCACACCCCAACCCCCCCTCGGCGTCCATCCACGGCCCGGGGGAGGGGGGGGAGGGGCCCCCCCAAAATCCAGCACGAGGCTCCGAGCTGAGGATGAGAAGGAGATCAGTGGGGGAGGGGCGCTTGGGAGACCCCAAAAAAATGGGGGTTGGGCAATTCAGGGACCCCAACCCCCCCCCCCCCAAAAAAAATGGGGGAACCCAAAAATATCAGAACCCCAAAATTAACTTGGGAGGGTCCTGGACCCCCCCTCCCCCCCCAAAAATGGGGTTTTGGAAGGGTCAGGGACCCCCCAAAATAATTTGGGGGTGTCAAAGGTCACCCAAAATCATCGAGGAGCTCTCAGGGTCTCTCCAAAATGAGAATTTCGGGAGGGGAACCCCCCAAAATTGAACTGGGGGGGGGCTCAAAAATCCCCCAAAAATGAATTCAGGGAGGTCAGGAAAGGGAGTGCACCCCAAAAACGGAGATTTGGGGACAGGCTGGGGGGGCAGAGGGATTTTGGGGGTCCCTGGTCACTTTTGGGGGTCCCTGGTCACTTTTGTGTCCCTTGTCACTTTTGGGGTGTCCCCGATCATTTTTGGGGTGTCCTTTGTCCCTTTTGGGGTGTCTCAGTTTTGGAATGTCTCAGTTTTTGGGGTGTCTGTCACTTTTGGGGTGTCCCTTGTCACATTTTGGGGTACCCCCAGTCACTTTTGGGGTGTCCCCGATCATTTTTGGGATGTCCCTTGTCACTTTTGGGGTGTCTCAGTTTTGGAATGTCTCAGTGTTTGGGGTGTCTGTCACTTTTGGGGTGCCCCCATCACTTTTGGGGTGTCCCCAGTCACTTCTGGGCTGCCCCCAATGACATTTGGGGTGTCCCTGATCACATTTGGGGTGTCCCTGCCACATCTGGGGTGTCCGCAGTCACTTCTGGGGTGTTCCTTGTCACTTTTGGGGTGTCCCTTGTCACTTTTGGGATGTCCCTTGTCACTTTTGGGGTGTCTCAGTTTTGCAATGTCTCAGTTTTTGGGGTGTCTGTCACTTCTGGGGTGTCCCCCATCACTTTTGGGGTGTCCCCAGTCATTTTTGGGGTGTCCCTTGTCACTTTTGGGCTGCTCTCCACGGTTTAGGGGTTCCCCTGGTCAGTTTTAGGGGATCTCAGTCACTTTTGGGGTGTCTCAGTTTTCGGGGTGCCCCCCTGGGTTTGGGGGTTCCCCCTGCAGTTTTTGGGGTTCCCCCCCCCATTTGGGGGTTCCCCCCGCAGGTTTTGGGGTGTCCCCTGGGTTTGGGGGTTCCCCCCGGGTTTGGGGTCCCCCCCCGGGTTTTGGGGTTCCCCCCGGGTTTGGGGGTTCCCCCCGCAGTTTTTGGGGTCCCCCCGGGTTTGGGGGTCCCCCCGCAGTTTTGGGGTCCCCCACGGGTTTGGGGGTTCCCCCTTCAGTTTTTGGGGTCCCCCCCTGGGTTTGGGGGTTCCCCCCTGGGTTTGGGGGTTCCCCCCGCAGTTTTTGGGGTCCCCCCTGGGTTTGGGGGTTCCCCCTGGGTTTGGGGGTTCCCCCTGGGTTTTGGGTTCCCCCACCGGTTTTAGGTCCCCCTGGTTTGGGGGTTCCCCCCGCAGGTTTTGGGGTCCCCCCCGGGTTTGGGGGTCCCCCTGCCCCCGGCCCTACCTCAGTTGTCGTAGTTGTCCCGGTACGAGGCCGAGGGGAAGCGCTCGAACCCGCCCTGGCTCCTGCGGGGGAGGGGCGGTCACGGGGGGGGACCCCAAAAACCGTGGGGGGACCCCAAAAACCCGGGGGGGGACCCCAAAAACCCACAGGGGACCCCAAAACCCACAGCGGACCCCAAAACCCACAGGGGACACCCCAAAACCCACAGGGAACCCCAAAATCCACAGGGAACCCCAAAACCCACAGGGGACACCCCAAAACCCACAGGGGACCCCAAAAATCCACAGGGAACCCCAAAACCCACAGGGGACCCCAAAATCCACAGGGGACCCCAAAACCCACAGGGGACCCCAAAAACACACACGGGACCCCAAAACCCACAGCTGACCCCAAAACCCGCAGGGGACACCCCAAAAACCCACACGGGACCCCAAAAACCCACAGGGGACCCCAAAAACCCGGGGGGAACCCCAAAAAACCCGGGGGGACCTCAAAAATTTGGGGGAACCCCAAAAACCCGGGAGGGACCTTAAAAACCCACAGGGGACCCCAAAAAGCCACAAGAGACCCCAAAAACACAGACGGGACCCCAAAAACTCGGGGGGAACCCCAAAAATTCGGGGGGCCCCAAAAACCCACAGGGGAACCTCAAAAAACCCTCCAGGATCCCCAAAAACTCCCCAGGACCCCAAACCCTTCCTCAAGACCCCAAAATCCCCCAAATCCCACCCCACGACCCCCAGCCCCCAAATCCCACCCCAGCACCCCCAAATCCCCTCCCAGACCCCCAAGATCCCCCAAGATCCCCCAGGATCTCCCTCAGCACCCCAGACCCCCAAAACTCCTCCCCAGCCCCCAAAATTCCTCCCAGACCCCCAGGATCCCCCCAGGATCTCCCCATCCCCAAATTCCACTCCCCACCTCCCCAGACCCTCCAAATTCCTCCACAACACCCCAAAATCCCTGCCAGACCCCAGCCCCCCCCATCCCCCCAGGATCTCCCCCATCCCCAAAATCCTCCCCCATCCCCCCAAACCCTCCCCATCCCCCAGCCCCCCCATCCCCATAAAATCCCCTCCCCATCCCCAAAAATCCCTCCCCCATCCCCTAAAATCCTCCCCATCCCCCAGCCCCCCCACTGTCCCTTGAGACCTTCCCCATCCCCCCAGCCCCTCCCTCCCCCAGCCCCTCCTCACCTGCCCCCCGTAGTCCCGGCCCCCCTGTAGCCCCGCTGCGCCTCGTATCGGCCCCCGTAGCCACGGTCGCCTCCTCCTGGGGGGGGAGCCCCAAATTTGGGGGAGCCCAAATTCTGGGGGTTGTAGAGAAAAACCAAAAACCAAAAACAAAAAAACCAAAACAAAAAAACTTTCAGAACCGTTCCTGGCTGCAGCTCAAACTTCCCAAAATCCTCCCAAATCTCCTCAAAAATCCTCCCAAAGCTCCCCAAAATCCTCCCAAAGCTCCCCTAAAATCCTCCCAAACGCCCCCAAAATCCTCCCAAACGTCCCCAAAAATCCTCCCAAAGCTCCCCAAAATCCTCCCAAAGCTCCCAAAATCCGCCCCAAACCTCCCCAAAATCCTCCCAAAGCTCCCCAAAATCCTCCCAAAGCTCCCCAAAATCCTCCCAAACTCCCCGAATCCTCCCCAAAGCTCCCAAATCCGCCTAAACCTCCCAAAACCCTCCCAAAGCTGCCCAAAATCCTCCCAAAGCTCCCCAAAATCCTCCCAAAGCTCCCCAAAATCCAAACCTCCTCCCCAAACCCTCCCAAAGCTCCCCAAAATCCTCCCAAAGCTCCCCAAAATCCTCCCAAAACTCCCCGAAATCCTCCCAAAGCTCCCCAAAATCCTCCCAAAGCTCCCCAAAATCCGCCCAAAGCTCCCCAAACTCCTCCCAAAGCTCCCCAAAATCCTCCCAAAGCTCCCCAAAATCCGCCCAAAGCTCCCCAAAATCTTCCCAAAGCTCCCCAAAATCCTCCCAAAGCTCCCCAAAATCCGCCCAAAGCTCCCCAAAATCCTCCCAAAACTCCCCGAAATCCTGCCAAAGCTCCCCAAAATCCTCCCAAAGCTCCCCAAAATCCACCCAAAGCTCCCCAAAATCCTCCCAAAGCTCCCCAAAATCCTCCCAAAGCTCCCCAAAATCCTCCCAAAGCTCCTTAAAAATCCTCCCAAAGCTCCCCAAAATCCTCCCAAAGCTCCCCAAAATCCTCCCAAAGCTCCCCAAAAATCTTCTCGGCCCCACCTGAGCTCAAAGCCAAAAATCCTAAAGTGTGAACTCCCCCAAGATCCCAAAATCCAAAAAACCCCAAAACCCAAACCCCAAAAACCCCAAAAACCCCAAAAACCCCAAACCCCAAACCCCAAAAACCCAAACCCCCAAAAACCCCAAACCCCAAAAACCCCAAACCCCAAAACCCCTGAACTTCAAACCCCAAAACCCCAAAACCCCAAAACCCCAAACCCCAAAACCCAAAACCCCAAACCCCAAAACCCAAACCCCAAAACCCCAAACCCCAAAACCCAAACCCCAAAACCCCAAACCCCAAAACCCCAAACCCCAAAACCCCAAACCCCAAACCCCAAAACCCAAAACCCCAAAACCCCAAAACCCCAAACCCCCAAAAAAACCCAAAACCCCAAAAAACACCCAAAACCCCAAAACCCAAACCCCAAAACCCCAAACCCCAAAATCCCAAACCCCAAAAATCCCAAAAACCCCAAACCCCAAAACCCAAAAAACCCCAAAACCCAAACCCCAAAACCCCAACCCCAAAACCCCAAACCCCAAAACCCCAAACCCCAAACCCAAACCCCAAAAAAATCCCAAACCCTGAAACCCAAACCCCAAAACCCCAAACCCCAAAAATCCCAAACCCCAAAACCCAAACCCCCAAAACCTCAAACCCCAAAACCCCAAACCCCAAAAACCCCAAACCCCAAAAACCCCAAACCCCAAAACCCCAAACCCCAAAACCCCAAACCCCAAAACCCCAAACCCCAAAAACCCCAAACCCCCAAACCCCAAACCCCAAAACCCCAAACCCCAAAAAACCCAAACCCCAAACCCAAACCCCCCAAAACCCAAACCCCAAAAACCCCAAAACCCCAAAATCCCCCAAACCCCAAAAACCCAAACCCAAAAAAACCCAAACCCCAAAAATCCCAAACCCCAAAACCCCCCCAAACCCCAACCCCAAAAACCCAAACCCCTTCAAACCCCAAAACCCAAACCCCAAAAACCCCAAACCCCAAAACCCAAACCCCAAAAACCCAAACCCCAAAAACCCCAAACCCCAAAACCCCAAACCCCAAAAACCCCAAAACCCCAAACCCC
Source organism: Muscicapa striata striata (assembly GCA_030060385.1). Lineage (NCBI taxonomy): Eukaryota > Metazoa > Chordata > Aves > Passeriformes > Muscicapidae > Muscicapa > Muscicapa striata. The sequence continues at coordinate 6,407 of JAREIS010002252.1, read as the reverse complement.
AAAAAACCCAAACTCCAAAATCCTGAACCCCAAAAATCCCAAACCCCAAAAACCCCAAAAACCCCAAACCCCCTGAACTTCAAACCCCAAAACCCAAACTCCAAAAATCCCAAACCCCAAAAATCCCAAACTCCAAAAATCCCAAACCCCCTCCCCTCCCCTCCCTCCCCGCCCCTCCCCTCACCTCGGCCGTAGCCCCGCCCCCGGCCCCTGCTGCCCCCGTAGGCGCCCCCGTAGCCGCCCCGCGCCCCCCGCGGCGATTTCCCGGCGTGATCGACGCGGATCTGCCGCCCGTCCAGGCACTGCGGGGACATTGGGGACATTGGGGACACGCTGGGGACAGTTTGGGACAGTCTGGGGTCACTAGGGGAAAGTTTGGGGTCACTTAGGGAAAGTTTGGGGACACTTGGGGACAGCTTAGGGTCACTTAGGGAAAGTTTGGGGACACTTGCGGACAGTTTGGGGACACTGGGGACAGCTTGGGGACACTGGGGACACCCTAGGAACAGTTTGGGGACAGTTTGGGGACACTCTGGGGACACCCTAGGAACAGTTTGGGGACAGTTTGGGACAGTTTGGGGACACTGGGGACACTCTGGGGACAGTTTGGGGTCACTTGGGGAAAGTTTGGGGACATTTAGAGATAGTTTGGGGACACTTATGGGCAGTTTGGGGACACTGGGGACACCCTAGGAACAGTCTGGGGACACTTGGGGACAGTCTGGGGACACTGGGGACACGCTGGGGACGATCTGGGGACATGCTGGGGACATTGAGGACAGTCTGGGGACACTGGGGACACCCTAGGAACAGTTTGGGGACACGGGGGACACTCTGGGGACAGTTTGGGGACACTTGGGGAAAGTTTGGGGTCACTTGGGGAAAGTTTAGGGACACTTAGAGATAGTTTGGGGACACTTGCGGGCAGTTTGGGGACACTGGGGACACCCTAGGAACAGTTTGGGGACAGTTTGGGGACACTGTAGACACTTAAGAGACAGTCTGGGGACACTTGGGGACAGTCTGCGGACATTGGGGACACGCTGGGGACGGTCTGGGGACATGCTGGGGACATTGGGGACAGTCTGGGGACACTGGGGACACCCTAGGACCAGTTTGGGGACAGTTTGGGACAGTCTGGGGACAGTTTGGGGACAGTTTGGGGACACTGGAGACACTTAGAGACAGTCTGGGGACACTTGGGGACAGTTTGGGGACATTGGGGACAGTCTGGGGACACTGCGGACACTCTAGGAACAGTTTGGGGACACTGGGGACACTCGGGACAGTTTGGGGTCACTTGCGGACAGTTTGGGGACACTGGGGACACTCTGGGGACACGGGGACAGTCTGGGGACAGTCTGGGGACACCCTAGGAACAGTTTGGGGACACTGGGGACAGTTTGGGGGCACTGGGGACAGCTTGGGGACACTGGGGACACCCTAGGAACAGTATGGGGACACTTGGGAACAGTCTGGGGACATTGGGGACACGCTGGGGACGGTCTGGGGACATTGGGGACAGTCTGGGGACACTGGGGACACCCTAGGACCACTTTGGGGACAGTTTGGGGACACTCTAGGAACAGTTTGGGGACACGGGGGACACTCTGGGGAAAGTTTGGGGTCACTTGGGGAAAGTTTGGGGACACTTAGAGATAGTTTGGGGACACTTGCGGGCAGTTTGGGGACACTGGGGACACTCTGGGGACAGTTTGGGGACACTCTGGGGACACCCTAGGAACAGTTTGGGGACAGTTTGGGACAGTTTGGGGACACTGGGGACACTCTGGGGACAGTTTGGGGTCACTTGGGGAAAGTTTGGGGACATTTAGAGACAGTTTGGGGACACTTGCGGACAGTTTGGGGACACTGGGGACACCCTAGGAACAGTCTGGGGACACTTGGGGACAGTCTGGGGACACTGGGGACACGCTGGGGACGATCTGGGGACATGCTGGGGACATTGAGGACAGTCTGGGGACACTGGGGACACTCTAGGAACAGTTTGGGGACATGGGGGACACTCTGGGGACAGTTTGGGGTCACTTGGGGAAAGTTTGGGGACACTTGAGGAAAGTTTGGGGACACTTAGAGATAGTTTGGGGACATTTGCGGGCAGTTTGGGGACACTGGGGACACCCTAGGAACAGTTTGGGGACAGTTTGGGGACACTGGAGACACTTAAGAGACAGTCTGGGGACACTTGGGGACAGTCTGCGGACATTGGGGACACGCTGGGGACGGTCTGGGGACATGCTGGGGACATTGGGGACAGTCTGGGGACACTGGGGACACCCTAGGACCAGTTTGGGGACAGTTTGGGACAGTCTGGGGACAGTTTGGGGACACTGGAGACACTTAAAGACAGTCTGGGGACACTCTGGGGACAGTTTGGGGTCACTTGGGGAAAGTTTGGGGACACTGGGGACACTCTGGGGACACGGGGACAGTCTGGGGACAGTCTAGGGACACCCTAGGAACAGTTTGGGGACACTGGGGACACTCTGGGGACAGTTTAGGGACACTTAAGAGACAGTTTGGGGACACTTGGGGACACTCTGGGGACACTGGGAACGCTTTGGGGACACTTTGGTGACACTTGGGGACGCTGTGGGGACACTGTGGTGACACCCCCCCCCCAGCTGTCACCTCTCCGTTCATGGCCGCCATGGCGTCACTTGGGGACACTTTGGGGACACTTTGGGGACACTTGGGGACACTTTGGGGACACTTGGGGACACTGAACTGTCACCTCTCCGTTCATGGCCGCCATGGCGTCACTCTGGGGACACTTGGGGACACTCTGGGGACACTTTGGGGACACTGAACTGTCACCTCTCCGTTCATGGCCGCCATGGCGTCACTCTGGGGACACTTGGGGACACTCTGGGGACACTTTGGGGACACTGAACTGTCACCTCTCCGTTCATGGCCGCCATGGCGTCACTCTGGGGACACTTTGGGGACACTTGGGGACACTCTGGGGACACTTGGGGGACACTGAACTGTCACCTCTCCGTTCATGGCCGCCATGGCGTCACTCTGGGGACACTTGGGGACACTTTGGGGACACTTTGGGGACACTTTACTGTCACCTCTCCGTTCATGGCCGCCATGGCGTCACTCTGGGGACACTTGGGGACACTTTGGGGACACTGAACTGTCACCTCTCCGTTCATGGCTGCCATGGCGTCACTCTGGGGACACTTTGGGGACACTTGGGGACACTGAACTGTCACCTCTCCGTTCATGGCCGCCATGGCGTCACTCTGGGGACACTTTGGGGACATTTTGGGGACACTTTGGGGACACTTTACTGTCACCTCTCCGTTCATGGCTGCCATGGCGTCACTCTGGGGACACTTGGGGACACTTGGGGACACTTTGGGGACACTTTGGGGACACTGAACTGTCACCTCTCCGTTCATGGCCGCCATGGCGTCACTCTGGGGACACTTGGGGAACTTGGGGACACTTTGGGGACACTTTGGGGACACTGAACTGTCACCTCTCCGTTCATGGCCGCCATGGCGTCACTCTGGGGACACTTGGGGACAGTTTGGGGACACTGAACTGTCACCTCTCCGTTCATGGCCGCCATGGCGTCACTCTGGGGACACTTGGGGACACTTTGGGGACAGTTTGGGGACACTGAACTGTCACCTCTCTGTTCATGGCCGCCATGGCGTCACTCTGGGAACACTTGGGGACACTTGGGGACACTTTGGGGACACTGAACTGTCACCTCTCCGTTCATGGCCGCCATGGCGTCACTCTGGGGACACTCGGGGACACTTTGGGGACACGGAACTGTCACCTCTCCGTTCATGGCCGCCATGGCGTCACTCTGGGGACACTCTGGGGACACTTGGGGACACTTTGGGGACACTGAACTGTCACCTCTCCGTTCATGGCCGCCATGGCGTCACTCTGGGGACACTTGGGGACACTCTGGGGACACTTGGGGACACTGAACTGTCACCTCTCCGTTCATGGCCGCCATGGCGTCACTCTGGGGACACTCTGGGGACACTTGGGGACACTTTGGGGACACGGAACTGTCACCTCTCCGTTCATGGCCGCCATGGCGTCACTCTGGGGACACTTGGGGACACTCTGGGGACACTTGGGGACACTGAACTGTCACCTCTCCGTTCATGGCCGCCATGGCGTCACTCTGGGGACACTCTGGGGACACTTGGGGACACTTTGGGGACACTGAACTGTCACCTCTCCGTTCATGGCCGCCATGGCGTCACTCTGGGGACACTTGGGGACACTTTGGGGACACTTTGGGGACACTGAACTGTCACCTCTCCGTTCATGGCCGCCATGGCATCACTCTGGGGACACTTGGGGACACTGAACTGTCACCTCTCCGTTCATGGCCGCCATGGCGTCACTCTGGGGACACTTGGGGACACTCTGGGGACACTTTGGGGACACTGAACTGTCACCTCTCCGTTCATGGCCGCCATGGCGTCACTCTGGGGACACTTTGGGGACACTTGGGGACACTTTGGGGACACTGAACTGTCACCCGCCATCTCATGGCCGTCTTGGGGATGGCCGCCATGGGGTCACTCTGGGGACACTCTGGGGACACTTTGGGGACACTTTGGGGACACTTGGGGACACTGAACTGTCTCCTCTCCGTTCATGGCCGCCATGGCGTCACTCTGGGGACACTTGGGGACACTTTGGGGACACTTTGGGGACACTGAACTGTCACCTCTCCGTTCATGGCCGCCATGGCGTCACTCTGGGGACACTTTGGGGACACTTGGGGACACTTTGGGGACACTGAACTGTCACCTCTCCGTTCATGGCCGCCATGGCGTCACTCTGGGGACACTTTGGGGACACTTTGGGGACAGTTTGGGGACACTGAACTGTCACCTCTCCGTTCACGGCCGCCATGGCGTCGGCCAAGCCCCCGAGCGCCGGGCTCCCTGTCCTTCACCACCACCACTGGGGGTGCAAACGGGTGAACCCCAAAATCATCCTGGGGTACAGGGGTGAACCCCAAAATCCTGAACCCCCAAATCCTGAACCCTGAAACCCTGCACACCAAACACTGCACCCCAAAATCCTGAACCCCGAAATCCAGCGTCTTCCTGTCCTTCACCACCACCACTGGGGGGAGAAATGGGGTACGGGGTGAACTCCCAAAATCATCCTGGGGCAGGGGCTGAACCCTGAAAACTTGAACCCCAAAATCCACCAGGTAACAGGGCAGTTTTGGGGTTCCTTGGCAGTTTGGGATCCCTAGGAGTTTTGGGGTGCTCTATGACAGCTCTGGGGCACCCAGAGCAGTTGTTGGGTTTTTCTAGAGCAGATTTTTCAGGGCAGTTTTTGGGGTTTCAAAGCAGTTTTTGGTTATTTCAGGATTCTTTTGGGGTTCCCTGCCTGTTTTGGGGTCCTCTTCTGTTTTTGGGGTCCCCGGCCTGTTTTGGGGGTCCCAACTATTTTTTGGGGTCCCCAGTCCATTTTTTGGGTCCTGTCTGTTTTTGGGGTCCCCACTCATTTTTTGGGGGTCCTACTCCATTTTTTGTGGTCCCCAGTCCGTTTTTGGGGTCCCCCAGTCCATTTTTTGGGGTCCCCAATCCATTCTTTGGGGTCCCCCAGTCCATTTTTGGGGTCCCCAGTCCATGTTTTGGGGTCCCAGGCCCGTTTTTGGGGTCCCCAGTCCGTTTTTGGGGTCCCCCAGTCCATGTTTTGGGGTCCCCAATCCATTTTTGGGGTCCCTAGTCCATTTGTGGTCCCCAGCCCTTTTAGGTCCTCAGTCCATTTTTGGGGTCCCCAGTCCATGTTTTGGGGTCCCGGCCTGCTTTTCGGGTCCCCAGTCCATGTTCTGGGGTCCCTCAGTCCATTTTTTGGGGTCCCCAGTCCATTTTTGGGGTCCCCCAGTCCATGTTTTGGGGTCCCCGGCCCGTTTTTGGGGTTCCCCAGTCCATTTTTTTGGGTCCTGGCCCGTTTTTGGGGTCCCCCAGTCCATTTTTTGGGGTCCCCAGTCCATTTTTGAGGTGCCCAGAGCAGTTTTTGGTTATTTCACGATAATTTTTTTGTGGTCCCCAGTCCATTTTTGGGGTCCCCCAGTCCATTTTTGGGATCCCCAATCCATTTTTTGGGGTCCCTGGCCCGTTTTTGGGGTCCCCAATCCATTTTTTGGGGTCCCTGACCCGTTTTTATGGGTTCCCCAGTCCATTTTTTGGGGTCCCTCAGTCCATTTCTGGGGGTCCCCAGCCCATTTTTTGGGGTCCCCAGCCCATTTTTGTGGTCCCCAGCCCTTTTTTAGGGTCCCTCAGTCCATTTTTGGGGTCCCCAGTCCATTTTTTTGGGGTCCCCAATCCATTTTTTGGGGTCCCCAGTCCATTTTTGAGTTCCCCAGCCCATTTTTGGGG
>JAREIS010002251.1:0-13992 GCA_030060385.1 Muscicapa striata striata | reverse complement strand
ACGTGCACTCTTCTTCTAAACCCTCTCTACCGGCAGTCTGCCCTGCTTCTTGTAAAGCTAGCTGATCTTGATCCTGCTTCTTAGCACTAGTCACTGACAACAGATACGCTGCGCACAGCACTCTGCTGCACTGAGTTTCTTTGTTCGCGGTTTGTATCTTGCAGCGATTGCTCTCTAAGGGAGATGATGATTTGTCACCTACTCCTCACACAGAACACTCTGCTCCTACGTTTTTCTGCTCAAAAACACGTCTGGGACGTGCAGTTTTCTTCTAAACCCTCTCTACCTTAGCAGTCTTTTCTGCTTCTTGTAAGAGTTCCAAACACTCTTTTAACTGTGCATAACGAAAAGCAGAGAAGTGTAAGTTAAGATAAGGAGAAAGAGCGCACACCACATAGTAGTTTTCACTGTCCGCTACCCATAGACATGAGATAGCTGCATTTCCAATATTTACCACACAAGGCTCCATAACGATTAGATATGTAGTAGCAAAGCTAGGATACGTTGATCCTGCTTCTTAGCACTAGTCACTGAAAACTGATACGCTGAGCAGAACACTCTAGTGCACTGAGTTTCCTTTTTCACGGTTAGTATCTTGCAGCGATTTCTCTCTAACGGAGATGATTTGTCACCTAGTCCTCACACAGAACACTAGGCAGCTGCGTTTTTCTGCAGACAAAACACGCTAGGGACGTGCGCTTTTCTTCTAAACCCTCTGTATAATTTCAGTCTACCCCGCTTTTTGTGAGGGTGTCATGCACTTTTTAACTCTGCATAGCGAAAAGCAGAGAAGTGTAACTGAAGGAGAAAGAGTGGACGCACCACAGTGCTTCTCAGTGTCCTCTACACATAGACATGAGATCCCTGCATCTCCAATATTTACCCCTTAACGCAGAACGACTAATTGATATTCAGTAAGAAAGCTAGCATATGTTGATCCTGCTTCTTAGCACTAGTCACTGGCAACTGATACGCTGAGCAGAGCACTCTGGTGCGCTGACTTTCCTTGTTCGCGGTTTGTATCTAGCAGCGTTTTCTCTCTAGCAAAGATGAATAGTCACCTACTTCTCACACAGAACACTCTGCTGCTAGGTGTTTCTGTTGACAAAGCATGCCTGGGACGTGCACTTTTCTTCTAAACTCTCTGATTAATAGCAGTCTGCCACTCTTCTAGTATCAATAGCATGCACTCTCTCGAGTCTGCATAGCGAAGAGCACAGAAGTGTACCTGAAGCTAAGAAGAAAGCGTGCACACCACACAGTAGCTCTCCTTTCCACTGCACATACCAAAGTGCCGTCTGCCTGTCGGAGCCTAACAGCAAGCGTCATGTTTACCACAGAAGGCTGCATGGCGATTAGGCATAGCAAAGCTAGCTGGTTCGGATCCTGCTTCTTAGCACTAGTCACTGACAACTCATACGGTGCGCAGAGCACTCTGGTGCTCGGCAGTTCTTTGTTTGCGGTTTGTATCCTGCCGCGATTTCGCTGTAACGGAGATGATTTTTCACCTAGTCCTCACCCAGACCACTCTCCTGCTAGGTATATCTGCTCAAAAAACACAGCTGGCACGTGCACTCTTCTTCTAAACCCTCTCTACCGTAGCAGTCTGCCCTGCTTCTTCTAAGAGTTCCAAGCACTCTTTAACTGCGCTTAGGGAAAAGCAGAGAAGTGTAACTGAGTACAAGGAGAAAGAGCGCCCACTCCACAGGACTTCTCAGTGTCCACCACACACAGACAGGAGATCCCTGCATCTCTAAAATTTACCACAGAAGGCAGCAAAATGAAAAGAAATTCATTAGGAAAGCCAGCATAAGTTGATCCTGCTTCTTAGCACTAGTCACTGGCAACTGATACGCTGAGCAGAGCACTCTGGTGCGCTGATTTTCCTTGTTCGCGGTTTGTATCTAGCAGCGATTTCGCTGTAACGGAGATGATTTTTCACCTAGTCCTCACACAGAACGCTCTGCTGCTAGGTATATTTGCTGACAAAACAGGCCTGGCAAGTGCACTTTTCTTCTAAACCCTCTCTACCGTAGCAGTCTGCCCTGCTTCTTATAAGAGCTCCAAGCACTCTTTTAACTGCGCTTAGGGAAAACCAGAGAAGTGTAACTGACTACAAGGAGAAAAAGCGCACACTCCACAGTACTTCTCAGTGTCCACTACACACAGACATGAGATCCCTGCATCTCCAATATTTACCCCTTAACGCAGCACGACTAATTGGTATTCAGTAAGAAAGCTAGCATACGTTGATCCTGCTTCTTAGCACTAGTCACTGGCAACTGATACGCTGAGCAGAGCACTCTGGTGCGCTGACTTTCCTTGTTCGCGGTTTGTATCTAGCAGCGTTTTCTCTCTAGCAAAGATGAATAGTCACCTACTTCTCACACAGAACACTCTGCTGCTAGGTGTTTCTGTTGACAAAGCATGCCTGGGACGTGCACTTTTCTTCTAAACTCTCTGATTAATAGCAGTCTGCCACTCTTCTAGTATCAATAGCATGCACTCTCTCGAGTCTGCATAGCGAAGAGCACAGAAGTGTACCTGAAGCTAAGAAGAAAGCGTGCACACCACACAGTAGCTCTCCTTTCCACTGCACATACCAAAGTGCCGTCTGCCTGTCGGAGCCTAACAGCAAGCGTCATGTTTACCACAGAAGGCTGCATGGCGATTAGGTATGTAGCAGCAAAGCTAGCTGGTTCGGATCCTGCTTTTAGCACTAGTCACTGACAACTCATACAGTGCGCAGAGCACTCTGGTGCTCGGCGGTTCTTTGTTCACGGTTTGTATCCTGCAGCCATTTCTCTCTAAAGAAGATGATTTGTCACCTCGTCCTCTCACAAAACACTCTGCTCCTACGTTTATCTGCTGACAAAACACCCCTGGCACGTGCACTTTCTCTTCTAAACCCTCACTACCGGAGCAGTCTGCCCTGCTTCTTGTAAGAGTTCCAAGCACTTTTTAAACTGTGTATAACTAAAAGCACAGAGAAGTGTAACAGAAGATAAGGAGAAAGAGTGCACACCACATAGTAGTTCTCACTGTCCACTACACATAGACATCAGATATCTGCATCTCCAATATTTACCACACAAGGCTACATGACGATTAGGTGGGTAGTAGCAAAGCTAGCATTATCCTGCTTCTTAGCACTAGTCACTGAAAACTAATACGCTGAGCAGAAGACTCTGGTGCACGGCAGTTCTTTGTTTGCGATTTGTATCCTGTAGCGATTTCTCTCTAACGGAGAAGATTTGTCACCTTGTCCTCACACAGGACAATCTGCTGCTAGGTATATCTGCTCAAAAAACACGCCTGGCACGTGCACTCTTCTTCTAAACCCTCTCTACCGGCGCAGTCTGCCCTGCTTCTTGTAAGAGTTCCAAGCACTATTGAACTCTGCATAGCGAAAAGCGGCGAAGTGTAACAGAAGATAAGGAGAAAGACCGCCCACTCCACAGTACTTCTCAGTGTCCCCTACACACAGACATGAGATCCCTGCATCTCCAATATTTACCCCTGAACGTAGCAAGGCGAATAGGTATTCAGTAAGAAAGCTAGCTGATCTTGATCCTGCTTCTTAGCACTAGTCACTGACAACAGATACGCTGCGCACAGCACTCTGCTGCACTGAGTTTCTTTGTTCGCGGTTTGTATCTTGCAGCGATTGCTCTCTAAGGGAGATGATGATTTGTCACCTACTCCTCACACAGAACACTCTGCTCCTACGTTTTTCTGCTCAAAAACACGTCTGGGACGTGCAGTTTTCTTCTAAACCCTCTCTACCTTAGCAGTCTTTTCTGCTTCTTGTAAGAGTTCCAAACACTCTTTTAACTGTGCATAACGAAAAGCAGAGAAGTGTAAGTTAAGATAAGGAGAAAGAGCGCACACCACATAGTAGTTTTCACTGTCCGCTACCCATAGACATGAGATAGCTGCATTTCCAATATTTACCACACAAGGCTCCATAACGATTAGATATGTAGTAGCAAAGCTAGGATACGTTGATCCTGCTTCTTAGCACTAGTCACTGAAAACTGATACGCTGAGCAGAACACTCTAGTGCACTGAGTTTCCTTTTTCACGGTTAGTATCTTGCAGCGATTTCTCTCTAACGGAGATGATTTGTCACCTAGTCCTCACACAGAACACTAGGCAGCTGCGTTTTTCTGCAGACAAAACACGCTAGGGACGTGCGCTTTTCTTCTAAACCCTCTGTATAATTTCAGTCTACCCCGCTTTTTGTGAGGGTGTCATGCACTTTTAACTCTGCATAGCGAAAAGCAGAGAAGTGTAACTGAAGGAGAAAGAGTGGACGCACCACAGTGCTTCTCAGTGTCCTCTACACATAGACATGAGATCCCTGCATCTCCAATATTTACCCCTTAACGCAGAACGACTAATTGATATTCAGTAAGAAAGCTAGCATATGTTGATCCTGCTTCTTAGCACTAGTCACTGGCAACTGATACGCTGAGCAGAGCACTCTGGTGCGCTGACTTTCCTTGTTCGCGGTTTGTATCTAGCAGCGTTTTCTCTCTAGCAAAGATGAATAGTCACCTACTTCTCACACAGAACACTCTGCTGCTAGGTGTTTCTGTTGACAAAGCATGCCTGGGACGTGCACTTTTCTTCTAAACTCTCTGATTAATAGCAGTCTGCCACTCTTCTAGTATCAATAGCATGCACTCTCTCGAGTCTGCATAGCGAAGAGCACAGAAGTGTACCTGAAGCTAAGAAGAAAGCGTGCACACCACACAGTAGCTCTCCTTTCCACTGCACATACCAAAGTGCCGTCTGCCTGTCGGAGCCTAACAGCAAGCGTCATGTTTACCACAGAAGGCTGCATGGCGATTAGGTATGTAGCAGCAAAGCTAGCTGGTTCGGATCCTGCTTCTTAGCACTAGTCACTGACAACTCATACGGTGCGCAGAGCACTCTCGTGCTCGGCGGTTCTTTGTTCGCGGTTTGTATCCTGCAGCAATTTCTCTCTAAAGAAGATGATTTGTCACCTCGTCCTCTCACAAAACACTCTGCTCCTACGTTTATCTGCTGACAAAACACCCCTGGCACGTGCACTTTTCTTCTAAACCCTCACTACCGGAGCAGTCTGCCCTGCTTCTTGTAAGAGTTCCAAGCACTTTTTAAACTGTGTATAACTAAAAGCACAGAGAAGTGTAACAGAAGATAAGGAGAAAGAGTGCACACCACATAGTAGTTCTCACTGTCCACTACACATAGACATCAGATATCTTCATCTCCAATATTTACCACACAAGGCTACATGACGATTAGGTGGGTAGTAGCAAAGCTAGCATTATCCTGCTTCTTAGCACTAGTCACTGAAAACTAATACGCTGAGCAGAAGACTCTGGTGCACGGCAGTTCTTTGTTTGCGATTTGTATCCTGTAGCGATTTCTCTCTAACGGAGAAGATTTGTCACCTTGTCCTCACACAGGACAATCTGCTGCTAGGTATATCTGCTCAAAAAACACGCCTGGCACGTGCACTCTTCTTCTAAACCCTCTCTACCGGCGCAGTCTGCCCTGCTTCTTGTAAGAGTTCCAAGCACTATTGAACTCTGCATAGCGAAAAGCGGCGAAGTGTAACAGAAGATAAGGAGAAAGACCGCCTACTCCACAGTACTTCTCAGTGTCCCCTACACACAGACATGAGATCCCTGCATCTCCAATATTTACCCCTGAACGTAGCAAGGCGAATAGGTATTCAGTAAGAAAGCTAGCTGATCTTGATCCTGCTTCTTAGCACTAGTCACTGACAACAGATACGCTGCGCACAGCACTCTGCTGCACTGAGTTTCTTTGTTCGCGGTTTGTATCTTGCAGCGATTGCTCTCTAAGGGAGATGATGATTTGTCACCTACTCCTCACACAGAACACTCTGCTCCTACGTTTTTCTGCTCAAAAACACGTCTGGGACGTGCAGTTTTCTTCTAAACCCTCTCTACCTTAGCAGTCTTTTCTGCTTCTTGTAAGAGTTCCAAACACTCTTTTAACTGTGCATAACGAAAAGCAGAGAAGTGTAAGTTAAGATAAGGAGAAAGAGCGCACACCACATAGTAGTTTTCATTGTACGCTACCCATAGACATGAGATAGCTGCATTTCCAATATTTACCACACAAGGCTCCATAACGATTAGATATGTAGTAGCAAAGCTAGGATACGTTGATCCTGCTTCTTAGCACTAGTCACTGAAAACTGATACGCTGAGCAGAACACTCTAGTGCACTGAGTTTCCTTTTTTTGCGGTTAGTATCTTGCAGCGATTTCTCTCTAACGGAGATGATTTGTCACCTAGTCCTCACACAGAACACTAGGCAGCTGCGTTTTTCTGCAGACAAAACATGCTAGGGACGTGCGCTTTTCTTCTAAACCCTCTGTATAATTTCAGTCTACCCCGCTTTTTGTGAGGGTGTCATGCACTTTTTAACTCTGCATAGCGAAAAGCAGAGAAGTGTAACTGAAGGAGAAAGAGTGGACGCACCACAGTGCTTCTCAGTGTCCTCTACACATAGACATGAGATCCCTGCATCTCCAATATTTACCCCTTAACGCAGAACGACTAATTGATATTCAGTAAGAAAGCTAGCATATGTTGATCCTGCTTCTTAGCACTAGTCACTGGCAACTGATACGCTGAGCAGAGCACTCTGGTGCGCTGAGTTTCCTTGTTCGCGGTTTGTATCTAGCAGCGTTTTCTCTCTAGCAAAGATGAATAGTCACCTACTTCTCACACAGAACACTCTGCTGCTAGGTGTTTCTGTTGACAAAGCATGCCTGGGATGTGCACTTTTCTAAACTCTCTGATTAATAGCAGTCTGCCACTCTTCTAGTATCAATAGCATGCACTCTCTCGAGTCTGCATAGCGAAGAGCACAGAAGTGTACCTGAAGCTAAGAAGAAAGCGTGCACACCACACAGTAGCTCTCCTTTCCACTGCACATACCAAAGTGCCGTCTGCCTGTCGGAGCCTAACAGCAAGCGTCATGTTTACCACAGAAGGCTGCATGGCGATTAGGCATAGCAAAGCTAGCTGGTTCGGATCCTGCTTCTTAGCACTAGTCACTGACAACTCATACGGTGCGCAGAGCACTCTGGTGCTCGGCAGTTCTTTGTTTGCGGTTTGTATCCTGCCGCGATTTCGCTGTAACGGAGATGATTTTTCACCTAGTCCTCACCCAGACCACTCTCCTGCTAGGTATATCTGCTCAAAAAACACAGCTGGCACGTGCACTCTTCTTCTAAACCCTCTCTACCGTAGCAGTCTGCCCTGCTTCTTCTAAGAGTTCCAAGCACTCTTTTAACTGCGCTTAGGGAAAAGCAGAGAAGTGTAACTGAGTACAAGGAGAAAGAGCGCCCACTCCACAGGACTTCTCAGTGTCCACCACACACAGACAGGAGATCCCTGCATCTCTAAAATTTACCACAGAAGGCAGCAAAATGAAAAGAAATTCATTAGGAAAGCCAGCATAAGTTGATCCTGCTTCTTAGCACTAGTCACTGGCAACTGATACGCTGAGCAGAGCACTCTGGTGCGCTGATTTTCCTTGTTCGCGGTTTGTATCTAGCAGCGATTTCGCTGTAACGGAGATGATTTTTCACCTAGTCCTCACACAGAACGCTCTGCTAGGTATATTTGCTGACAAAACAGGCCTGGCAAGTGCACTTTTCTTCTAAACCCTCTCTACCGTAGCAGTCTGCCCTGCTTCTTATAAGAGCTCCAAGCACTCTTTAACTGCGCTTAGGGAAAACCAGAGAAGTGTAACTGACTACAAGGAGAAAAAGCGCACACTCCACAGTACTTCTCAGTGTCCACTACACACAGACATGAGATCCCTGCATCTCCAATATTTACCCCTTAACGCAGCACGACTAATTGGTATTCAGTAAGAAAGCTAGCATACGTTGATCCTGCTTCTTAGCACTAGTCACTGGCAACTGATACGCTGAGCAGAGCACTCTGGTGCGCTGAGTTTCCTTGTTCGCGGTTTGTATCTAGCAGCGTTTTCTCTCTAGCAAAGATGAATAGTCACCTACTTCTCACACAGAACACTCTGCTGCTAGGTGTTTCTGTTGACAAAGCATGCCTGGGACGTGCACTTTTCTTCTAAACTCTCTGATTAATAGCAGTCTGCCACTCTTCTAGTATCAATAGCATGCACTCTCTCGAGTCTGCATAGCGAAGAGCACAGAAGTGTACCTGAAGCTAAGAAGAAAGCGTGCACACCACACAGTAGCTCTCCTTTCCACTGCACATACCAAAGTGCCGTCTGCCTGTCGGAGCCTAACAGCAAGCGTCATGTTTACCACAGAAGGCTGCATGGCGATTAGGTATGTAGCAAAAGCTAGCTGGTTCGGATCCTGCTTCTTGGCACTAGTCACTGACAACTCATACGGTGCACAGAGCACTCTGGTGCTCGGCGGTTCTTTGTTCACGGTTTGTATCCTGCAGCGATTTCTCTCTAAAGAAGATGATTTGTCACCTCGTCCTCTCACAAAACACTCTGCTCCTACGTTTATCTGCTGACAAAACACCCCTGGCACATGCACTTTTCTTCTAAACCCTCACTACCGGAGCAGTCTGCCCTGCTTCTTGTAAGAGTTCCAAGCACTTTTTAAACTGTGTATAACTAAAAGCACAGAGAAGTGTAACAGAAGATAAGGAGAAAGAGTGCACACCACATAGTAGTTCTCACTGTCCACTACACATAGACATCAGATATCTGCATCTCCAATATTTACCACACAAGGCTACATGACGATTAGGTGGGTAGTAGCAAAGCTAGCATTATCCTGCTTCTTAGCACTAGTCACTGAAAACTAATACGCTGAGCAGAAGACTCTGGTGCACGGCAGTTCTTTGTTTGCGATTTGTATCCTGTAGCGATTTCTCTCTAACGGAGAAGATTTGTCACCTTGTCCTCACACAGGACAATCTGCTGCTAGGTATATCTGCTCAAAAACACGCCTGGCACGTGCACTCTTCTTCTAAACCCTCTCTACCGCGCAGTCTGCCCTGCTTCTTGTAAGAGTTCCAAGCACTATTGAACTCTGCATAGCGAAAAGCGGCGAAGTGTAACAGAAGATAAGGAGAAAGACCGCCCACTCCACAGTACTTCTCAGTGTCCCCTACACACAGACATGAGATCCCTGCATCTCCAATATTTACCCCTGAACGTAGCAAGGCGAATAGGTATTCAGTAAGAAAGCTAGCTGATCTTGATCCTGCTTCTTAGCACTAGTCACTGACAACAGATACGCTGCGCACAGCACTCTGCTGCACTGAGTTTCTTTGTTCATGGTTTGTATCTTGCAGCGATTGCTCTCTAAGGGAGATGATGATTTGTCACCTACTCCTCACACAGAACACTCTGCTCCTACGTTTTTCTGCTCAAAAACACGTCTGGGACGTGCAGTTTTCTTCTAAACCCTCTCTACCTTAGCAGTCTTTTCTGCTTCTTGTAAGAGTTCCAAACACTCTTTTAACTGTGCATAACGAAAAGCAGAGAAGTGTAAGTTAAGATAAGGAGAAAGAGCGCACACCACATAGTAGTTTTCACTGTCCGCTACCCATAGACATGAGATAGCTGCATTTCCAATATTTACCACACAAGGCTCCATAACGATTAGATATGTAGTAGCAAAGCTAGGATACGTTGATCCTGCTTCTTAGCACTAGTCACTGAAAACTGATACGCTGAGCAGAACACTCTAGTGCACTGAGTTTCCTTTTCGCGGTTAGTATCTTGCAGCGATTTCTCTCTACGGAGATGATTTGTCACCTAGTCCTCACACAGAACACTAGGCAGCTGCGTTTTTCTGCAGACAAAACACGCTAGGGACGTGCGCTTTTCTTCTAAACCCTCTGTATAATTTCAGTCTACCCCGCTTTTTGTGAGGGTGTCATGCACTTTTTAACTCTGCATAGCGAAAAGCAGAGAAGTGTAACTGAAGGAGAAAGAGTGGACGCACCACAGTGCTTCTCAGTGTCCTCTACACATAGACATGAGATCCCTGCATCTCCAATATTTACCCCTTAACGCAGAACGACTAATTGATATTCAGTAAGAAAGCTAGCATATGTTGATCCTGCTTCTTAGCACTAGTCACTGGCAACTGATACGCTGAGCAGAGCACTCTGGTGCGCTGACTTTCCTTGTTCGCGGTTTGTATCTAGCAGCGTTTTCTCTCTAGCAAAGATGAATAGTCACCTACTTCTCACACAGAACACTCTGCTGCTAGGTGTTTCTGTTGACAAAGCATGCCTGGGACGTGCACTTTTCTTCTAAACTCTCTGATTAATAGCAGTCTGCCACTCTTCTAGTATCAATAGCATGCACTCTCTCGAGTCTGCATAGCTAAAGAGCACAGAAGTGTACCTGAAGCTAAGAAGAAAGCGTGCACACCACACAGTAGCTCTCCTTTCCACTGCACATACCAAAGTGCCGTCTGCCTGTCGGAGCCTAACAGCAAGCGTCATGTTTACCACAGAAGGCTGCATGGCGATTAGGCATAGCAAAGCTAGCTGGTTCGATCCTGCTTCTTAGCACTAGTCACTGACAACTCATACGGTGCGCAGAGCACTCTGGTGCTCGGCAGTTCTTTGTTCACGGTTTGTATCCTGCAGCGATTTCTCTCTAAAGAAGATGATTTTTCACCTAGTCCTCACACAGAACACTCTGCTCCTAGGTATATCTGCTGAAAACACAGCTGGCACGTGCACTCTTCTTCTAAACCCTCTCTACCGGAGCAGTCTGCCCTGCTTCTTCTAAGAGTTCCAAGCACTCTTTAAACTGTGTATAACTAAAAGCACAGAGAAGTGTAACAGAAGATATGTAGCGATTTCTCTCTAGCGGAGAAGATTTGTCACCTTGTCCTCACACAGGACAATCTGCTGCTAGGTATATCTGCTCAAAAACACGCCTGGCACGTGCACTCTTCTTCTAAACCCTCTCTACCGGCACAGTCTGCCCTGCTTCTTCTAAGAGTTCCAAGCACTATTGAACTCTGCATAGCGAAAAGCGGCGATGTAACAGAAGATAAGGAGAAAGACCGCCCACTCCACAGTACTTCTCAGTGTCCCCTACACACAGACATGAGATCCCTGCATCTCCAATATTTACCCCTGAACGTAGCAAGGCGAATAGGTATTCAGTAAGAAAGCTAGCTGATCTTGATCCTGCTTCTTAGCACTAGTCACTGACAACAGATACGCTGCGCACAGCACTCTGCTGCACTGAGTTTCTTTGTTCGCGGTTTGTATCTTGCAGCGATTGCTCTCTAAGGGAGATGATGATTTGTCACCTACTCCTCACACAGAACACTCTGCTCCTACGTTTTTCTGCTCAAAAACACGTCTGGGACGTGCAGTTTTCTTCTAAACCCTCTCTACCTTAGCAGTCTTTTCTGCTTCTTGTAAGAGTTCCAAACACTCTTTTAACTGTGCATAACGAAAAGCAGAGAAGTGTAAGTTAAGATAAGGAGAAAGAGCGCACACCACATAGTAGTTTTCACTGTCCGCTACCCATAGACATGAGATAGCTGCATTTCAATATTTACCACACAAGGCTCCATAACGATTAGATATGTAGTAGCAAAAGCTAGGATACGTTGATCCTGCTTCAGCACTAGTCACTGAAAACTGATACGCTGAGCAGAACACTCTAGTGCACTGAGTTTCCTTTTCGCGTTAGTATCTTGCAGCGATTTCTCTCTAACGGAGATGATTTGTCACCTAGTCCTCACACAGAACACTAGGCAGCTGCGTTTTTCTGCAGACAAAACACGCTAGGGACGTGCGCTTTTCTTCTAAACCCTCTGTATAATTTCAGTCTACCCCGCTTTTTGTGAGGGTGTCATGCACTTTTAACTCTGCATAGCGAAAAGCAGAGAAGTGTAACTGAAGGAGAAAGAGTGACGCACCACAGTGCTTCTCAGTGTCCTCTACACATAGACATGAGATCCCTGCATCTCCAATATTTACCCCTTAACGCAGAACGACTAATTGATATTCAGTAAGAAAGCTAGCATATGTTGATCCTGCTTCTTAGCACTAGTCACTGGCAACTGATACGCTGAGCAGAGCACTCTGGTGCGCTGAGTTTCCTTGTTCGCGGTTTGTATCTAGCAGCGTTTCTCTCTAGCAAAGATGAATAGTCACTCTACTTCTCACACAGAACACTCTGCTGCTAGGTGTTTCTGTTGACAAAGCATGCCTGGGACGTGCACTTTTCTTCTAAACTCTCTGATTAATAGCAGTCTGCCACTCTTCTAGTATCAATAGCATGCACTCTCTCGAGTCTGCATAGCGAAGAGCACAGAAGTGTACCTGAAGCTAAGAAGAAAGCGTGCACACCACACAGTAGCTCTCCTTTCCACTGCACATACCAAAGTGCCGTCTGCCTGTCGGAGCCTAACAGCAAGCGTCATGTTTACCACAGAAGGCTGCATGGCGACTAGGCATAGCAAAGCTAGCTGGTTCGATCCTGCTTCTTAGCACTAGTCACTGACAACTGGTACGGGGTGAGCAGAGCACTCTGGTGCTCGGCAGTTCTTTTGTTCGCGGTTTGTATCCTGCAGCGATTTCTCTCTAAAGAAGATGATTTGTCACCTCGTCCTCTCACAAAACACTCTGCTCCTACTTTTATCTGCAGACAAAACACCCCTGGCACATGCACTTTTCTTCAAAACCTCACTACCGAGCAGTCTGCCCTGCTTCTGTAAGAGTTCCAAGCACTTTTAAACTGTGTATAACTACAAGCACAGAGAAAGTGTAACAGAAGATAAGGAGAGAGTGCACACCACATAGTAGTTCTCACTGTCCGCTACACATAGACATCAGATATCTGCATCTCCAATATTTACTACACAAGGCTACATGACGATTAGTGGGTAGTAGCAAAGCCAGCATTATCCTGCTTCTTATCACTAGTCACTGAAACTACGCTGAGCAGAAGACTCTGGTGCACGGCAGTTCTTTGTTCGATTTGTATCCTGTAGCGATTTCTCTCTAACGGAGAAGATTTGTCACCTTGTCCTCACACAGGACAATCTGCTAGGTATATCTGCTCAAACACGCCTGGCACGTGCACTCTTCTCTTCTAAAACCTCTCTACCGGCGCAGTCTGCCCTGCTTCTTCTTGGAGCTCCAAGTTATTGAACTCTGCATAGCGAAAAAGCGCGAAGTGTAACAGAAGATAAGGAGAAAGACCGCCCACTCCACAGTACTTCAGTGTCCTCTACATACAGACATGAGATCCCTGCATCTCCAATATTTACCCTGAACGTATAAGGCGAATAGGTATTCAGTAAGAAGCTAGCTGATCTTGATCCTGCTTAGCACTAGTCACTGACAACAGATACGCTGCGCACAGCACTCTGCTGCACTGGAGTTTCTTTGTTCGCGGCTCAGGTCTTGCAGCCGATGCTCTCTAAGGGGAGATGATGATTGTCACCTACTCCTCACACAGAACACTCTGCTCCTACGCTTCTGCTCAAAACACGCCTGGGACGGGCAGTTTTCTTCAAACTCCTCTCTACCTTAGCAGTCTTTTTCTGCTTCTTGTAAGAGTTCCAAACACTCTTTTAACTGTATAACGAAAAGCAGAGAAGTGTAAGTTAAGATAAGGAGAAAGAGCGCACACCACATAGTAGTTTTCACTGTCCGCTACCTATAGACATGAGATAGCTGCATTTCCAATATTTACCACACAAGGCTCCATAACGATTAGATATGTAGTAGCAAAGCTTAGGATACGTTGATCCTGCTTCTAGCACTAGTCACTGAAACTGATACGCGAGCAGAACACTCTAGTGCACTGAGTTTCCTTTTCGCAGTTAGTATCTTGCAGCGATCTCTCTCTAACGGAGATGATTTGTCACCTAGTCCTCACACAGAACACTAGGGCAGCTGCCGCAGACAAAACACGCTAGGGACGCGCTTTCTTCTAAACTCCTCTGTATAATTTCAG
>JAREIS010002250.1:0-13997 GCA_030060385.1 Muscicapa striata striata | reverse complement strand
ATAGGGTTCCATTGGGGTTTCAAATAACCCCCAGGACCCCCTCCCCCACCCAATTAACCGTTGATTAATTAAGGCTGAGAGCGGCTCATTAGGGCTGGGGGAGGGGCCAAAAATCCCCAAAATTCCCCAAAATTCCCAAAATTTCCCCGAATTGTCTCCACCCCTCACGGGCCAATCAAGGCCTTCATTAATTAATAATGGGAGGTGCTAATTAACGGTGGGAGGTGCTAATTAGGGGTGGGGGAGGGGCCAAAAATCCCCAAAATTCCCCAAAATTCCCAAAATTCCCCCAATTGTTTCCACCCCCACGGACCAATCAAGGTTTTCATTAATTAACGGGGGGAGGTGTTAATTAACGGTGGCAGGTGCTAATTAGGGGATGGGGAGGGGCTAATTAAGGGTGGGGGAGGGGCTGAGCCATTTCCCAGACCCCCAAAATTCCCCAAAATTCCCCAAAATTCCCCAAAATTCCCGAAATGTTTCCACCCCCAGGAGCGATCAAGGCTGAGCTTTATTGGGGGCGGGGTCAGCGCGGGGTGGGCGTGGCCGGAAGGGCGTGGCCCAGGTGGGCACATCCGGGTGGGCGTGGCCGGAAGGGTGTGGCGATCTGGGCGTGGTCCGGGTGGGCGTGGTCTGGTTCAGGTGAGCACATCCAGGTGGGCGTGGTCCAGGTGGGTGTGGTTGGATGGGCGTGTCCATCTGGGTGTGTCCAGGTGAGTTTGGTCCAGGTGTGTCCAGGTGGGTGTGTCCAGGTGAGTTTGGTCCAGGTGTGTCCCAGTGAGTACGTTCATCTGGGCGTGTCCAGCCGGGTGTGGTCCAGGTGAGCACATCCAGGTGGGCGTGTCCATCTGGATATGTCCAGGTGTGCCTGTCCAGCTGTGTCCAGGTGTGCCTGTCCAGGTGTGTCCATCTGGACACGTCCAGGTGGGTGTGTCCAGGTGAGCACATCCAGGTAGGTTGGTCCAGGTGGGCGTGTCCAGCTGGGTTTCGTCCAGGTGAGCACATCCAGGTGAGTGTGTCCAGGTGCACCCAGGTGTATCCCAGGTGAACACACCCAGGTGTGCCCATCCACGTGTGCCCAGGTGTGCCCAGGTGTGCTCAGGTGTGCTCAGGTGTGCCCACCCAGGTGTGCCCAGGTGTGCTCAGGTGTGCTCAGGTGTGCCCAGGTGAACACACCGAGGTGACCCCACCCAGGTGTGCCCATCTAGGTGTACCCAGGTGTGCCCAGGTGCACCCAGGTGAACACACCCAGGTGTGCCCATCCAGGTGTGCCCAGGTGTGCCCAGGTGTGCCCATCTAGGTGTACCCAGGGGCCCCCAGGTGTGCCCAGGTGAGCTCAGGTGTGCCCAGGTGAGCTCAGGTGTGCCCATCCAGGTGTGCCCATCTAGGTGTACCCAGGTGCCCTCAGGTGTGCCCAGGTGAACACGCCCAGGTGTGCTCAGGTGTGCCCAGGTGAACACACCGAGGTGACCCCACCCGGGTGCACCCAGGTGAACACACCCAGGTGTGCCCAGGTGTGCCCAGGTGAGCTCAGGTGTGCCCAGGTGTGCCTACCCAGATGTGCCCAGGTGGCCCCACCCAGGTGCACCCAGGTGAACACACCCAGGTGACCCCGCCCAGGTGTGCCCATCCAGGTGTACCCAGGTGTGCCCATCCAGGTGTACCCAGGTGCCCTCAGGTGTACCCAGGTGGCCCCACCCAGGTGAACACACCCAGGTGACCCTGCCCAGATGTGCCCATCCAGGTGTGCCCAGGTGACCCCGCCCTCAGAGGCGCCGTATCTTCATCTCGCTGCGTTTCAGGGAGTAGTGGAAGCCCCTCCACTGGGCCCAGTTGATGCCGTTGGCGTAGGACAGGTGCGGCCCCGCCAGGTAGAAGCCGTTGAGGTTGGACAGGTGGCAGCTGCGGAACCACCAGGCCCCCGAGGAGAGCGCGGCGCAGTTCTGGGCAAACAGGTCCTGGTCGCGGTCAAAGGTGGAGAAACGCTGCCCGTTGTGGTAGCTCAGGGAGTCACCTGAGTGACCAGAGTGACCAGAGTGACCAGAGTGACCACAGTGACCACAGTGTGACCAGAGTGACCACAGAGTGACCAGAGTGACCAGAGTGACCACTGACCACACTGAACACAGTGATCAAAGTGACCACAGTGACCACTCACACTGACCCCACTTCTGCCCGTTGTGGTAGCTCAGGGAGTCGCCTGAGTGACCAGAGTGACCACAGAGTGACCAGAGTGACCACAGTGACCACAGAGTGACCAGAGTGACCACTGACCACACTGAACACAGTGACCACACTGACCCCACAGTGACCCCGCACTGACCCCACTTCTGCCCGTTGTGGTAGCTCAGGGAGTCACCTGAGTGACCAGAGTGACCACAGTGACCACAGTGACCACAGTGTGACCAGAGTGACCAGAGTGACCACTGACCACACTGACCCCACTTCTGCCCGTTGTGGTAGCTCAGGGAGTCGCCTGAGTGACCAGAGTGACCACAGTGACCACACTGACCACACTGACACCACAGTGACCACCCACACTGAACACAGTGACCAGAGTGACCAGAGTGACCACAGAGTGACCACTGACCACACTGAACACAGTGACCACAGTGGCCACTCACACTGACCCCACTTCTGCCCGTTGTGGTAGCTCAGGGAGTCGCCTGAGTGACCAGAGTGACCACAGTGACCACAGAGTGACCACTGACCACACTGAACACAGTGACCACAGTGACCCCACACTGACCCCACTTCTGCCCGTTGTGGTAGCTCAGGGAGTCGCCTGAGTGACCAGAGTGACCACAGTGACCACAGTGACCACACTGACACCACAGTGACCACCCACACTGAACACAGTGACCAGAGTGACCAGAGTGACCACAGAGTGACCACTGACCACACTGAACACAGTGACCACAGTGGCCACTCACACTGACCCCACTTCTGCCCGTTGTGGTAGCTCAGGGAGTCGCCTGAGTGACCAGAGTGACCACAGTGTGACCAGAGTGACCAGAGTGACCAGAGTGACCAGAGTGACCACACTGAACACAGTGACCACAGAGTGACCCCTGACCACACTGACACCACAGTGACCAGAGTGACCACAGTGACCCCACACTGACCCCACTTCTGCCCGTTGTGGTAGCTCAGGGAGTCGCCTGAGTGACCAGAGTGACCACAGTGTGACCACAGTGTGACCACAGAGTGACCACTGACCACACTGAACACAGTGACCTGAGTGACCACAGTGACCCCACACTGACCCCACACTGACCACACTGACTACTCAGAGTGACCACAGAGACCGCTCGGAGTGACCACAGTGACCACAGTGACCCCCTTGCTTGACCCCTTGACCAACCCCTTGAACCCACAGTTGACCCCTTGACCCCTCGATTGACCCCTTGACCCCCCAACCCCCTGACTGACCCCTTGACCCCCCGACTGACCCCTTGACCCCACAGTTGACCCCTTGACCCCCTGACTGACCCTTGACCAACCCCTTGACCCCACGGCCCCTTGACTGACCCCTCGACCCCACAGTTGACCCCCGACTGCCCCCCTTGACCCCCGACTGACCTCTTGATCCCCCAACCTCTTGACTGACCCCTTGACCCTTTGCTTGACCCCTTGACCCCACAGTTGACCCCTTGACCCCCTGACTGACCCCTTGACCCTTTGCTTGACCCTTTGACCCCTTGACTGACCCCTTGACCCCCTGACGGACCCCCTGACTGACCCCTTTCCTCCCCCCGACTGACCCCTCGACCCCCCTGCGGCCACTCACCGGCGCCTCCGTCCACGAACCCGGCCACGTGCAGGGGCGACCGTCCTCCTCGGCGCTGACCGCGGTCGGGACAGCGCAAACGAGCCGTAGGTGGCGGGGTGGCGAGTTGTTGTCAAAGTCTCGAGCTCCACCCGCAGCTCGTAGCGGGCCTGGAGGGTCAGCAGGGCCAGGGTCTGCAGGCCTGGGGGTCAAGGGGTCAGTGTGGTCACTCAGGGGTCAGTGTGGTCACTCAGGGGTCAGTGTGGTCAGTTATGGGGTCAGTGTGGTCAGTTATGGGGCCTGGAGGGTCAGCAGGGCCAGGGTCTGCAGGCCTGGGGGGAGTGGTCAGTCAATGGTCAGTTATGGGGCCTGGAGGGTCAGCAGGGCCAGGGTCTGCAGGCCTGGGGGGGAATGGTCAGTCAATGGTCAGTCAGGGGTCAGTCAGGGGTCAGTGTGGTCACTCAGGGGTCAGTGTGGTCAGTTATGGGGCCTGGAGGGTCAGCAGGGCCAGGGTCTGCAGGCCTGGGGGTCAAGGGGTCAGTCAGTGGTCAGTTATGGGGCCTGGAGGGTCAGCAGGGCCAGGGTCTGCAGGCCTGGGGGGGAATGGTCACTCAGTGGTCAGTGTGGGCACTCAGGGTCAGTGTGGTCAGTTACGGGGTCAGTGTGGTCAGTTATGGGGTCAGTGTGGTCAGTTATGGGGCCTGGAGGGTCAGCAGGGCCAGGGTCTGCAGGCCTGAGGGTCAAGGGGTCAGTGTGGTCACTCAGGGTCAGTTATGGGGCCTGGAGGGTCAGCAGGGCCAGGGTCTGCAGGCCTGGGGGGGAATGGTCACTCAGTGGTCACTCAGTGGTCACTCAGAGGTCAGTTATGGGGCCTGGAGGGTCAGCAGGGCCAGGGTCTGCAGGCCTGGGGGTCAAGGGGTCAGTCAGTGGTCACTCAGGGGTCAGTGTGGTCACTCAGGGTCAGTGTGGTCAGTTATGGGGTCAGTGTGGTCACTCAGGGTCAGTCAGGGGTCACTCACGGTCACCTACTGATCTATACTGGTTTATACTGGTTTATACTGGTCCATACTGGTTTATACTGGTCCATACTGGTCTATACTGTCCCATACTGGTCCATACTGGTTTATACTGGTCCATACTGGTTTATACTGTCCCATACTGGTCCATACTGGTCCATACTGGTCCATACTGGTCCATACTGGTCCGTACCCAGCCAGTACTCGCCGTCAGCTCTCCCAAACCCGGCTCTGTAATCGTACTGGTCCATACTGGTCTATACTGGTCCATACTGGCCCATACTGGTTTATACCGGTTTATACTGGTCCATACTGGTTTATACTGGTCTATACTGGTCCATACTGGTTTATACTGTCCCATACTGGTCCATACTGGTCCATACTGGTCCATACTGGTCCGTACCCAGCCAGTACTCGCCGTCAGCTCTCCCAAACCCGGCTCTGTAATCGTACTGTCCCATACTGGTCCATACTGGTCTATACTGGTCCATACTGGCCCATACTAGTTTATACTGGTTTATACTGGTCTATACTGGTCCATACTGGTTTATACTGGTCTATACTGTTCTATACCGGTCCATACTGGTCCGTACCCAGCCAGTACTCTCCATCAGCTCTCCCAAACCCGGCTCTGTAATCGTTCCAGCCCCGGAAGAAACTGACGGAGCCGTTGAAGCGTTTCTGGAACACCTGGGGGGAGGGGCGGGAGGGGGAGGGGCAGGAATGGGGGAGGGGGGGGGTTAAAAATGGGGGAGGGTGAGAAAAATAGGGAGGGCGCGGGGATGGGGGAGGGACGGGGTTAAAAATGGGGAGGGGCGGGGATGGGGGAGGGTGAGAAATTGGGGGAGGGGAAATGGGGAAATGGGGGAGGGCGATTTTAGGGGTGGGGGAGGGCGGTCCTCGAGGGATTGTTGGGGTGGGGAGGGCGATCCCGGGGAATTTTTAGAGGTGGGGAGGGCGATCCCAGGGATGGGAGGGGCGATCCAGGGCTGATTTTAGGGGGGGGGAGGGGGCGATCCCAGGGTTGGGATTTCCGTGCCCGGGTGGGGAGGGCGCTACGGGGGCGGGGTTTCCGTGGCCGGGTGGGGGAGGGGCGCTCCGGGGGCGGGGTTTCCATGGCCGGGTGGGGGAGGGGCGCTCCGGGGGCGGGGTTTCCATGGCCGGGGGGGGGAGGCGCTCCGGGGCGGGGTTTTGGGGCGGGGTGGGGGAGGGGCGCTCCGGGGGCGGGGTTTCCGTGCCCGGGTGGGGGAGGGGCGCTCCGGGGCGGGGTTTTGGGGCGGGGTGGGGAGAGGCGCTCCGGGGCGGGGTTTCGGGGCCCGTGCCGGGGTGGGAGGGGCGCTCCGGGGCGGGGTTTCGGGGCCCGGGCCGGGGTGGGGGAGGGGCGGTACCGTCCAGACGTGCCCCTCGGTGCTCATGTCGCAGTAGACGGGCACGGGGGGCGCCCCTCCCCCCCCGGGGGACACCAGGTACACGCCGTCCGCGCGCGCCCCCCCCGCGTGCACGTCCTGGCAGTCCCGGGGGGGGAGGGGCGGGCACAGCGGCAGCGCTGGGGGAGGAGGGGGAGGGGAGGAGGGGTCACTTCCGGTCAGTGCCGGGATCGGGGAGGTGGGGGAGGTGTGACCCCCGACCCCAAAAAATTTAAATTAAATTAAAATAAAATAAAATAAAGTAAATAAAAATAAAATAAAGTAAAATAAAATAAAATAAAATAAAATAAAATAAATAAAGTAAAATAAAATAAAATGAAATAAAGTAAAATAAAATAAAATAAAATAAAATAAAGTAAAATAAAATAAAAAAAATTAAAATAAAGTAAAATTAAAAAAAATAAAGTAAAATAAAATAAAATAAAGTAAAATAAAATAAAGTTAAATCAAAATAAAATAAAATAAAATAAAGTAAAATAAAATGAAATGAAATAAAATAAAGTAAAATAAAAATAAAGTAAAATAAAATAAAATAAAATAAAATAAAATAAAAAAAAAAAAAAAAAAAAAAATAAAATAAAATAAAATAAAATAAAGTAAAATAAAATAAAATGAAATAAAGTAAAATAAAATAAAATAAAATAAAGTAAAATAAAATAAAAAAAATTAAAATAAAGTAAAATTAAAAAAAATAAAGTAAAATAAAATAAAATAAAGTAAAATAAAATAAAGTTAAATCAAAATAAAATAAAATAAAATAAAGTAAAATAAAATGAAATAAAATAAAGTAAAATAAAAATAAAGTAAAATAAAATAAA
Organism: Muscicapa striata striata; assembly: GCA_030060385.1. Taxonomy (NCBI): domain Eukaryota; kingdom Metazoa; phylum Chordata; class Aves; order Passeriformes; family Muscicapidae; genus Muscicapa; species Muscicapa striata. The sequence continues at coordinate 6,967 of JAREIS010002250.1, read as the reverse complement.
ATAAAATAAAATAAAATAAAATAAAATAAAATAAAATAAAATAAAATAAAATGTGCCCACAGTTCGCTGTTCCCAGTTTGTCCCAGTTTGGAGCGATTTCATCCCAGTTTATCCCAGTCCCTCCCAGTCCATCCCAGTCCATCCCAGTCCCTTCCCAGTTTATCCCAGTTCCTCTCAATTCCATCCCAATCCCCTCCCAGTATAAACCAGTGTCTGGCAATCCCCTCCCAGTCCATCCCAGTTCCCTCCCACTTTATCCCAGTCCATCCCAGTTTATCCCAATCCCCTCCCAGTCCCTCCCAGTTCCCTCCCAGTCCATCCCAGTCCCTCCCAGTCCCATCCCAGTCCCTCCCACTTTATCCCAGTCCATCCCAGTTTATCCCAATCCCCTCCCAGTCCCATCCCAGTCCCATCCCAGTCCATCCCAGTCCATCCCAGTTTATCCCAATCCCCTCCCAGTCCCATCCCAGTCCCATCCCAGTCCATCCCAGTCCATCCCAGTTTATCCCAATCCCCTCCCAGTCCATCCCAGTTCCCTCCCAGTTTATCCCAGTCCATCCCAGTTTATCCCAATCCCCTCCCAGTTCCCTCCCAGTTTGCCTTGATCCCCTCCCAGTTTATCCCAGTCCCCCCCCAATCCCCTCTCAGTCCCTCCCAGTTCCCTCCCAGTTTGTCCCAGTCCCTCCCAGTCCCTCCCAATTTGCCTCGATCCCCTCCCAGTCCCTCCCAGTTTATCCCAGTCCCTCCCAGTCCCTCCCAGTCCCTCCCAGTGCCCCCAGTCTCACCCTGGGGTCCGATGGGTTGTCCCCAGCTCAGCGTCCCCAGCGCCACCAGCAGCGCCACGGCCACGAGCTGGGGGGGGGAGGGGAGGGGTCAGCGCCGGTTTTGGGGCGAATTCGGGAGATTTTGGGGCTCCCGGGATCCAGGTCGGGAAAATTCGGGCGGATTTTGGGAAAAATTTGGGGAATTTGGGGGGGTTTGGGGGGATTTTTTGGGAATTTTTTGGGAATTTTTGGGGGATTTTGGGGCAAATTCGCGGAATTTTGGGAAAAAATTGAGAATTTTTGGGGGATTTTGGAGCAAATTCGGGGAATTTTGGGGAAAAAATGAGAATTTTTGGGGGATTTTGGGGCAAATTCGGGAATTTTGGGGAAAAAATGAGAATTTTTGGGGATTTTGGGGCAAATTCGGGGAATTTTGGGAAAAAATTGAGAATTTTTGGGGGATTTTGGGGCAAATTCGGGGGATTTTGGGGGTTCCCGCCGTGGATTTTGGGGGGAATTCGGGCGGATTTGGGGCTCCCCGGGAGGAATTTTGGGGATTTTTGGGGTTCCCGGCGTGGATTTGGGGGATTTTGGGGCAAATTTCGGGGATTTTGGGCAAATTTCGGGGATTTGGGGGGTTTTGGGGGAATTTTGGAGGATTTTGGGAGAAATTTCGGAGGATTTTGGAGGATTTTGGGGGAATTTGGGGGATTTTGGGGTTCCTGTGGCGGCTTTGGGAAATTTTGGGGAATTTTGGGATTTTGGAGTTCGGGGGAGGAGGGAATTTTGGGGTTTTGGGGGATTTGGGGAAAATTTCGGAGGATTTTGGGGGATTCGGGGGAATTTTGGGGGTTTTGGGGGGGATTTTGGGAGGATTTTGGGGGAGTTTTGGGAAAATTTCGAAGGATTTTGGGGCGATTTGGGGGCGATTTTGGAGGATTTTGGGGCATTTTGGGGGAGTTTGGGGAATTTTGGGGGATTTTGGGGAAATTTCGGAGGATTTTGGGGCATTTTGAAGGATTTTGGTTTTTTTTTGGGGGATTTTGGGGCGATTTGGGGATTTTGGGAAAATTTCCGACAAATTTGGGGGAGCTTTGCTCAAATTTCGGAGGATTTTGGGAGGATTTCGGGGCGATTTTGGGGATTTTTGGGGCGATTTGGGGGAATTTTGGGGATTTTGGGGCGATTTTGGGGCGATTTTGGAAGATTTTGGGGCGATTTTGGGGATTTTGGGGGGGATTTTGGGGCGATTTGGGGGGATTTTGGGAAAATTTCCGACAATTTTGGGGGAGCTTGGATCAAATTTCGGAGGATTTTGGGAGGATTTCGGGGCGATTTGGGGGCATTTTGGGGCGATTTTGGAAGATTTTGGGTTTTTTGGGGGGGATTTCGGGGCGATTTTGGGGCATTTTGGGGGAGTTTGGAGAATTTTGGGGCGATTTTGGAAGATTTGGGGATTTTTTGGGGTCACTTTATGAACCCGTCCCGATTTTTCAAGGCCGGATTTTGGAGGAAATTCGGGAATTTTCCCGATTCGCTTTTCCCGGGGCCGCATTTTGGGGTGAATTCGGGGCATTTTGGGCAATTTTGGGGTCCCGTTACCTCCATGGCTCCGGAGCGGCTCCGAAATCCGGGCGGGGGTGGGGAGGGGCGGGGGAGGGGAGGCCCCGCAGGGTCCGGGGCCCTTTTGGGGGAGGGACCCCCGGACTTTCCCTTTTTTGGGAGAAAAATCCCAAAATCCGCCCTTTTTATCTCACTAAAAAAAAAAAAAAAAAAAAACCAAAAAAAAAACACCAAAAAAAACTCTCCGACTCATTTTAATTTATTTATTTATTTAAATTTTTTTTGGCGTTTTCCACCCAAAATCCGCCCCCGATTTCCGCAAGAAAAACCCGGATTTGGGAATTTTTTGGGGGTAAAAAAACTCAGAATTTCGCTTTTTTTTTTTTTTTTTTTTTTTTGAGTAGAATCCGCCCCAAAAATGGGGAAAAAAACTCCAAAATTTATCCCGAAATGGGGAAAAAAATCCCAAAATTTTGTCCCATCTGGGGCTGATTTTTCCTTTTTTTCCCGTTTTTCCCACTTTTCCCCCATTTCCCTCTTTTTTCCTGATTTTGTTTTTTTCCTGATTTCCTTTTTTTTTATTTTCTCGATTTTTCCTCTTTTTTTCTCCTGATTTGTCCTCTTTTTCCCCTCTTTTTTTTCCCGATTTTCCTTCTTTTTCCCCCATTTTCCCCCTTTTTTTTGCTCCTCTTTTTTCCCGATTTTCCCACTTTTTTTCCCGATTTCCCTCTTTTTTCTCCATTTTCCCTCTTTTTTTCTCTTCTTTTTTCCCGATTTTCCCTCTTTTTTCTCGATTTTCCCTCTTTTTTCCCCATTTTCCCTTTTCCCCCATTTTCCCTCTTTTTTTTCCCCCCATTTCTCCTCCTTTTCCAAGATTTTCCCCAATTTTGCCATTTTTCGATTTTTTGGGGGTTTTCCATTGGGAAAATTCTGCATTTTTACCCAATTTTTTGCTTTTTATTAAAAACTTGAATCTCGACTCGGTGTCTAAAGGGAAAAGCCCCCGAATTCTGCTGTTTATGGGGGGAAATCCCCGAATTGCGTCATTTTACACGGAATAAAAACTTGATTTTGCTTTTTTTTAGGAAAAATTCTTTTTGTCTCCCCCCCCATTTAAGGGGTAACCCCCCCCAAATTTCGCCTCTTCGCGAAAAAAAACTCGCGTAGCCCCGCCCCTCCACGGGAACCCACCCAGATCCCGCCCTTTTATTGGGAAACACCCAAATTCCACGTTTTTAGCGTGGCAAAAAAAACCCAAAATTCACTTTTTGGGAGGGTTTTTCGGAGGACCCCGCGCAGGGCGGCGGGACGCTGCGCTCACAAGATGGCGGCCGCGCGCGGGCACGCCGGGAGTCGCAGTCCAAGCCTGATCGTACAACAGCGCACGTCATTACTCAGTGACTACAACTCCCGGCGGGCACCGCGGGAGTCGCCATCTTCTGCCTCCGCCGCCGCCGCGGTGCGCGCCGGGCGTTGTAGTCGCGCGCTCGCTGTCGCCGGCGGAAAGGGCGGAGCTACTGGACTACGAATCCCATCGCCCCCCGCGCCCGCGCATGCGCGGAGCCCTCCCGGCACTCCCGGAGCGGAAGTGGAGGCGGGGGCGCGCGTGGCGTTGCCTCAGCGTCGGCTGCGCTCGGCGGCGAGGCCGCTCAGGGATCGTGAGGGTCCTGTCGCGATAGAGCGGAGCTGTCGGCGATAGAGGAGCAGGTAAGGAGCCGGGAGGATCGCGGGGCGAAGGCGGAGCGGGGAATCGGGGGGCGATGGCGGGCGGGGGAGGGGCGAGGCCCGCGCGGCCTTGGCGGGATCGTGAGGGGGAAGGGCGGCATGGCGGCTGGGGGAGGGGAAAAAGGGGTTCAAAGGTTTCGGGGTGAAAAATCGGGAATTTGGGAAAAAACCGAAGGGATCGTGAGGGGAAAAGGTGAAGTTGGGGCGGGGAGGAAAACGGGGATGGGGAGAAAAAGGCGGGTTTGGGGTAAAATGGAGGCGTGAGGTAAAAACTGGAAGGTTTGGGGTGAAGGGGGGGGGTTGAGGGGAAAAGAGGAAATTTGAGGAAATTTTGGGGCAAAAAGAGGAAATTTTGGGGCAAAAGAGGAAATTTGGGGCGTAAAAATGGAGTTTGGAGCGAGAAAGCGAAAGTTGAAGGGGAAAAGGAGTTCGAGTGAAAAAAAAAAAAAAAGTTTCGGGTGAAAAAGAGAAGTTTTCGGTTATAAAAAGTAGTTTCGGGCAAAGCGGAGATTTTTTTTTTTTTTTTTTTTGGGGTGTTTCGAGGGAAGGAGTTGCAATGGGCAAAGTCGTGAGGGGGGAAAAGGGTTTTGAGGGGAAAAAAATAAAATTTTGGGTAAAAAAAAAGTGAATTTTGGGGTACGCGAGGAGAAAATGGGGTTTGGGGGGGAAAAAGTTTTTTTTTGTGGAGTTTGTGAGGGGAAAGTTGGGTTTGAGGCAAAAAAGGGATTTTTGTGAGGGGAAAATTGTGATTTTTGGGATTTTTATGAGGGAAAATTGTGATTTTTTTTTTTGAGGGGAAAATTGTGACTTTTGGGATTTTTGTGAGGAAAGAATTTGGATTTTTGGGGTTTTTATGAGGGGGAAATTGTGATTTTTGGGATTTTTATGAGGGGAAAATGGTGATTTTTTTTTTTTAATTTTTCTGAGGCGAAAATTGTGATTTTTAGGGTTTTTATGAGGGAAATACTGTTTTTTTTTTCTTACTGTGAGGGGAAAATGGTGATTTTTAGCATTTTTATGAGGGCAAAACTTGGATTTTTGGGGTTTTTATGAGGGAAATACTGAATTTTTTTTCTTTTTGTGAGGGGAAAATTTTTATTTTTCGGATTTTTGTGAGACGAAAATTGTGGTTTTTAGAGTTTTTTTTTTTTAGTTTTTTTGTTGTTGTTGTTGTTGAGGGGAAAATGGTGATTTTTAGGATTTTTTTGAGGGGAAAATTTGGATTTTTGGGGTTTTTATGAGGGGAAAATTGTGATTTTTTTTGCGATTTTTATGAGGCGAAAATGGTGATTTTTAAAAAACTTTTTTTTTTTTGTGAGGGGAAAATTTGGATTTTTGGGATTTTTATGAGGGGAAAGTTGTGATTTTTGGGATTTGTGTGAGGGAAAATTGTGGGGTTTTTTTTTTGTGGAGGTAAATTTTTGATTTTTGGGTTTTTTCGTGAGGGGAAAATTGTGATTTTTGGGGTTTTTGTGAGGGGAAAATTGTGATTTTTGGGACTTTTATGAGGGAAAATTGTGATTTTTTTTTTTGTGAGGGGAAAATTGTGATTTTTGCGATTTTTTTGTGAGGGGAAAATGGTGATTTTTAGGATTTTTATGAGGGGAAAATTGTGATTTTTGGCTTTTTTCGTGAGGGGAAAATTGTAATTTTTGGGGTTTTTGTTAGGGGAAAATAGTGATTTTTGGGACTTTTATGAGGGAAAATTGTGATTTTTTTTTTTTTTGTGAGGGGAAAATTGTGACTTTTGGGATTTTTGTGAGGAAAGAATTTGGATTTTGGGGTTTTATGAGGGGGAAATTTGGATTTTGGCTTTTTTGTGAGGGGAAAATTTGGATTTTTAGAATTTTTATGAGGGAAAATTGTGATTTTTTTTTTTTTATTTGTGTGAGGGGAAAATTGTGATTTTTGGGATTTTTATGAGGGAAAATTGTGATTTTTTTTGATTTGTGTGAGGGGAAAATTGTGATTTTTGGGATTTTTATGAGGGGAAAATTTGGATTTTGGATTTTTTGTAAGGGGAAAGTTGTTTTTGGGATTTTTATGAGGGAAAATTGTGATTTTTTTTTTATTTGTGTGAGGGGAAATTTGTGATTTTTGGGATTTTTATGAGGGGAAAATTTGGATTTTGGGTTTTTTGTGAGGGGAAAATTGTTGTTTTTGGGATTTTTATGAGGGAAAATTGTGATTTTTTTTTATTTGTGTGAGGGGAAAATTGTGATTTTTGGGATTTTTTGTGAGGGGAAAATGGTGATTTTTAAGATTTTTATGAGGGAAAAATTGTGATTTTTTGTGATTTTATCAAAGGAAAATTGTGATTTTGGGGATTTTTATGAGGGGAAAATTGTGATTTTGAGGAAGAAAATTTGGATTTTGGTTGGGAAATCGCAAAAATTTTGGGGGGTATGAGGAGAAAAATGAGGATTTTGGAGGTTAAAAAAACCAGAATTTTGTGGAGATTTGAGAGAAAAATTGGAATTTTGAGGAGAAAATTTGGGATTTTGGGTTAGAAAGTGGAAATTCATGAGGGAAAAATTGGAATTTTGAAGGAAAATGGGAATTTTGAGCAGAAAATTGGGAATTTTTGGGATTATCAAGTGGGAATCCATGAAGTAAAATGGGAATTTTGAGGGAAAATGGAAATTTTGAGGGGAAATTTTAGGAATTATGGGCTGTAGGAATGAGATTTTTTTGGGGGTATTTTGGAGATATTTTGGGCCATAGGAATGGGATTTTTTGGGGATATTTTGAATGATAAAAATAACATTTTTTGGGGATATTTTGGGAGGATTTTGGGCTACAGGAGTGGGATTTTTGGGGGATATTTTGGAGATATTTTAGGGTATAGGAATGGGATTTTTGGGGATTTTTTGGGGGATATTTTGGTCTATAGGAATGGGATTTTTGGGGATTTT
>JAREIS010002249.1:0-12206 GCA_030060385.1 Muscicapa striata striata | reverse complement strand
CTCACTGCACCATCGTGCAATGTCTTTTTGCAGATTACAAAGATTTTCATAAGACAGGGACTCAGTGACAATCTCAGCCTCTGGTTCTCCTGCTGTTTGTGAGGGCCCTCCTTGCTGATCCTTATTATCCAGGTGCTTTGTTTTCATCTTAAAATTTTTACTTTCCATAGGGGCAACTGCTGCTGGCTGTGAGTGCCCTTGCAGTTCAGTTGGAACCTGGACAGATGTAATGTTTGTGGAATCCACTGCAGCACCATCAGACTCTCCCTTTCTAGGGCAGGGGGAGGGTTTCTCACCAGCTGGGGAAAGGCACTCCTTCAGTATCTGGCCTATCTCCTTCACTAGAACCCCCACCCACTCTGGGTGGTTCCTTTCTGAGGTGGGCTGTGGGGCAGGGTCAGGCTCTGGGGCAGCATCCTAGTCTCTGGGGTAGGTATCAGAGGGTTATCAAGCCAATATCCCCTTATCTCTGAATGTGAAATAGAATAGGTTGAACAGGCATATCAGCAACACCAGCCACTGTATGATATCATTAGCATTTAGAGGAGATTTGAACCTTCAAAAACTGGTGGGGTGGACCTAAAAAACTGGGTGAAGGGTTGGGAGAAAATTGCCCCTCCTGTCACTTCCTCACAATAAGTACCATTATTAAAGTAACCCCAAAAACATACAGTTAGAGTGTGATAGCTCTGAATCCATGTACCCATCTTCCAGAAGGAGTTAAAAATCCATCACCTTATCATCCGACAAAATGAACTGGATAACAGCTATAGTAGCCTTAGTTATAGAACCCATCTTTAGATAAGGGGCTGCAAATGGGAGAGACATAGCTGTGACCATGTGCAACCTGAACCAGGGTAGGATAGACCACATGGTGCCACCTAACACAAAAATTTAGGTCCCTCAAGAACTGTTATTCCTTTTCAGCCTTTCCTCATGATGTCCTCAGGTGCCACCGTTGGGCACCAAAATCTCTCCTGGTTTGAAAAAAAGACAGGTGTGTGCTAGGGAAAGCAGGGCCTTCCCTTGAAATGGAGAAAGTAAATCCCATCTGAATCAGTATAATTTTGAAATTAAGCAGCTCTCAGGCAAAGATATGGGGATAGGAATAACAGTTCTTTACTAGTATGTATAACAAGGCAAACAAAACAACCACTATGGAATTCACAACAGACAGAGCAGTAACCCAGTTCCAGTCCTTCTCAGCCTCAGGCACTTTTCCCCTGTGGTGCAGTTCCTGTCACAGTGTGAAGGGAGCTCTGGCAGATTCCCGGTGGACAGGGCAGATGCGACGATCCTGCGCAGCTGCAGGGGTGCTGGGGGTGATGGTGGCTGTGTCCCAGATGGGAAGGGGATGGAGGAGAGGCGGGACACTCGGCAAACAGCAAGCTGAAGCGGGAGGGCATCCAAGCAGGGGTGAGGGGCCAAAACAGAGAGGCAGCTCCCGGCTTTGGGATGGTGGGGGTGGGTAGCAACGACCTTTTCCTCCAAAGCCAAAAATGAGTGAGAGCCAGCAACTGCCCTCATCCTCCTTGACCTGTTTCTAATCTCATGGTGTTCCCCCTTTCCCTCCCCTATCCTCCCCCGCCCTTCAAGAGAAACTCCCAAAAAAACAGGGAGACTCCCCCTCCAGTGCTAGTACCTAACCATCAGTGCTTTTTAGCATGTCAATGGGGAAAAAATTCCAGAGGCAGAGAGGAAAGGAAAAACCAACCCCCAACAGATGCTTATCCAATTCTTCACTGATTTGAGGTTTATCAGCTGTTGCAGACACTGGGATGACGCTGCAATGTTTTAGTGCTTGGTAATAATTTAATTTCACATGTGTTATTAGTTATGTCTATTATTGGAAATGTTTGGGATTGTTCTATCTGAACTATCACCTATTGCAGTAAGGTTTTGGTTTTACTATATATATTGTTTTGTTTTGTTGTTCCCTTCATGTTCATGACAATACTCATGCATGCTGTTTTTAAAGCAAAGAATTAGCTTCTAAATATTTATATATTTACATTTTAAAAATTGCAATATTTATACAAAACACTTAAAATTTTTTTATGTAACGCTCCTCAATTGAATGTACAATGACAAAGTCTAATTATTTTATTAACTTAAGGAGAAGGTATGCATGTATTTTTACCATCAACAAGTTCAAAGTAATCACCTGTTTATTCAGCCAAACATCAATTGCTTCCAGGAAAATGAGACCAGTGAGAAGAAAAAGAAGCTGATCACCATGCAGCCTTTGTGGTCAGAAAAAAAACAGAAGTAGGACTGACTGCCAAGACATGGCTGTGTCTGGAAATTTAGAGGCAAATTGCCAACAAAAGCCTTAGGGCATCATCATGGTATAATGTTCCTGCTAACCTTCTTCAGTTATTCCCTGTTCCAGGATCCAAGAGCTCATTCACTGGTGAAAAAGATCAACATTCCCAGCTATGGACTATTCGGATTTTAAAACTGTGGTCATTTATTTTCATTTCCCTAGGAGACATTGGACATTATTCTTCTATTTTCTTATGCTGGGAAACCTTGTGTCAATGACATGATAGAATTTGCTAAGTTTTGTTGATTGTAATTGGTCTTTTACGTATCTTATCCTGTATCTAATAGATAACCAGTGATAACCTCAATGAGATAACACCCCCACAAGAGTGAGCTAACTTGCTTGTTCCCATGTGAAAACAATCTTAAGCATGAAAAAATTAACACAACAAGCTATTCTCATAAAAGAACCCTTTGCACCTGCAATAAACAAGAAATCTGTCTCATGAGAATCAGTGAACAAAATATATAAACTAACCAAGAAGAGAGATATTTGATTGACAAGTAAAATACCTTTTACTAACCAATGGAGTAATTGGCAAGAAAACTATTAACCAAACAGAGTTACACACGAGGTCTGTGAAAACTGTACAAAATAAGCTGTGTGAAGAAAGAATTGGGTTTTCCTGCATGAAGAAAATGGAGTCATGGCTGTTTTATTACAGCAGTTGTAACTTGTCACTTCTAAACTTTGAGCCTGTGATTAATAGTTCTCACCCAGCAGCTCCTCAGGCACGAATGCTGCAGCTCCAGAGAGAAACCTCATCCCAAATTAGATGTATGCTGTCTTCTGCCACCCTGCTTGCAATGTGCCCTCGCAGATAGGTGTCACAGAGCGTTTTTACACTTTTAATAAAAAAGGAAAGGGCAGTTGTTGCAGTGCAAGCTGCTTGCAATAGGCGCTGCCTTGGAAAGCCGGCTCGGTACCATGGGCCTGCCCCGGGTGGATTTAACCCGGTCGGATTCCACCTGGGCTGCAGGCATGGGATTGGCCAAAGGAGCTGGGCAGCACCAAGACCTCAAGCAATGATATGCTCAGGCATGAGGATTTTGGACCCCCAATAAAAGGGAGCCTCCATGAATAAACTGTCACTGTTGTGCACACAAGGTGAGCTGTGTGTCCTGTCTGTCTGCAGCTCTGCTCCACCATGAGGCTGCCAGTCAAGCAGTTACAGAGTGGGACCCCTCCCAATGCAATTTGGGGGCCCCAGTACCCTCTTTCCCCCCACTCTTCCACCCCTTCCCCACTGGCCCCCAATCCACCACCCCTGTCCCACATGATTGGTTTTGGGGATTCCAAGCCCCTGTTCCCTCAATTCAGGCATCACCTGGAAGCAGTTTCCGGGGAAGAACCCCTGATTTCTGGGATTTTTGGGGTGCAGTTTTGGAAGGGAGGCAGCTCTGTCTGCCTTTCCCCTCCCTGTTGTGGCGTCTCAGCTGCCCCTGACACCCTGGGGGTGCTGGGATTTCCCTCCTGGGGACAAGGACGTTCATTCCCTTCCAGGAGCCCAATGCCCAGCTGGGGCTCCAGGGCAGGGGGTCCTTGAGCAGCTGCCCCAGAACCTCCGCCAGGGTCTCCCAGCGCAGCCGGAGCCGCTTGGCCTGGGGTCCCCAAAGCCCTCAGCAAGCCCCAAGTGCCTCCCAGGAACCCTCAACTCCCTCAAACCCAGCATCCCCACAGCCCCTGCAAGCTCCCCATGGCACTGCCGTGGGCCATGTCCCCACATGTCACTGGCCATGTCCCTGAGTTTTTTTTTTGTTTTATAACATTTGGGAAACTTATGTTTGTCTGGGGGATAGAATGATGTAGGAGACAAAAACAGGTTTAACTTTAAATGGTATAAAGAGAAATTTATTACTAGAAACTATAAGAAAAAACCTAGAATAAAACTTACATTTATTTTTTTATACTAAAAACGTACAAAAACAACTCAGTTTACCACTTTAAAATAACTTTACAATTTACTTGAAAGAGGAGACTTTTTTCATCTATGAAGATTTCTTCACAAGAAAGTTTCTTTTGGTTTTGATTTACAGTGATTAGCCACCTGGGAGAATGGAAATCTGATTACTATCTAAAAACCTTTTTCAAACTAACAGTTTTTCTCATAACTTTATTGAGGACTATATTAACTTATAGGCAAACTTCAAGGATTATATCAGTTAACAAAAACTTTATTTATTTTGAGAACAGAGGTTTTTTCTTTTTCTTTTTTGAGGGAACAACTGTGGCTTTTTTATATTTAAACTTAGGGATTACAGCAATTTTAACATTTGTTTACTTTAATATTAATGCTTTTGTTTATATTTACAGTTAGAACAGTCATGTTCACTTCATAATATTTTATGTACTATAGGAAACAAGAGTTTTTCTCCATAGTTAAAAAAAAAGAAATTTTAGTTCACGAGTTTTTTTCTTACTTTATTTAGGATTTGACTTTCTTTTGTTTGATTTCAGTGTTTTTATATTGTTTCTGTGTGTATTAACTTTTTTGTTTGTTTTGTTTGTTTTTTTATTTTCTTTTTATTTAGGAGAGATAATAAGTATCTGTAATTTTATTCTGGGCATTGAAAGAGTTAATACCTTACCCAGGCAGCAGAGGGTTTTGTGATTTTTCCAGGTGGGGCTGTTGAGTTATTTACAATAAAGAGTCTTTCCAGGCCACGCTGGGGGCTGGGTGAGGACTGCAGGGTTTAGTCAGAGAAGCGCTGATGAGTTTCTGGTTTCATGGCTGTTCTCCGGCCCCGCTGCGCTCAATTCCAGCCGCGGGCGGGGTTCTTCCTCCACCCTGCCCAGCAGACAAGGCTGTGGGGCCTTGCCAGAACGGGGCTCAGCTGTTTTTCCCCAGGCCCGTGGGCAGGGGCGGGCCCGGCCGTTCGAGCCGCTCCGGGCCGGGGGGCAGGGTTCTGCCGAGCCGGCCGTGCCGGGGCAGGGATGTGAGCAACGGGCCTTGCCTTTCCTTTCCTGGATATCGGGGTCCCTGGCTGGAAACGGGCCCGCAGCTTCCTGAGCTCTGAGTCAGAGCCCGCCTGCCCTGCCCGGCCCGGGCAAAGTGGAGGGCCTGGGCTGGTGTTACTGTGTGAGAGGCGGAAGGGAAAGAGAACTGTCCCGGGCTTTTGTCTTTACGTGTGTGTTTCACAAAGAGGCAAAACTTGTTATTGCTATAACAACGTGTCAGTATTAAAATCCGACACTGATGAGCTCTTGTCAGAAAAGGGAGTCTGCCCAGGTCTCGCAGGTAAAAATTTTAGGAAATCTTTACAAACCACCAGGTGGAAAAGACCTCCAAGACCATTCAGCATTCCTGGATGCCACCAGAAGTTAGGATTGAATACAGAATACTTTCTGGGGTTGAATGTCAACAAATCTAATCTAATAAGGAATTCCAAATGTTGCTTGCATCCCAATCACAGTTCCTGCCCTGCGCTCATCCAGGTGCCTGCAGGAGACAGGATGATGCACAGCCCCCAGCCAGGTGTCTTCCCAACAGATCACAGGCCACGGATCACCAGGGCTCTGCCCAACAGGGGTCACTGGGGATCATCCAACACGATCCTCCCATGGGGATGGAGCTGGAGCAGAGCACGAAGCTCTTCCCACACTCGGGCACTCACAGGGCTTCCCTTAGTGGAGCCTCGTTGGTGCTGGTCAAGTAGAGCTGTGGAGAAGCTCTTCCCACACTCAGGACACTCGTAGGGCCTCTCCCCAGTGTGGATGCGCCGGTGGGCAGTGAGGTGGGAGTTGTGTTGAATCCCTTCCCTGCAGTCAAAGCGGAAGGGCCTCTCCTCTGTGTGAATCGCTCATGTAGGAGGCGACTGGAGCTGGTCTGAAACTCTTATCACACACAGGACACTTAGCCCTCCGGTGTGGATGCGCTGGTGTCTTCTCAGGTTGGGCTCATGAGGCTCATCCCATTCGAAGCGGAGTGTAGGGCGTTCCCCGTGTGGATCACCTGAGTGCTGCATCTCCCAGGTGGAGGATCTCACTGAAGCTCTTGCTCCCACATTTCCCATAAGGCTTCTCCCAGTGTGGATCCTCTGGTGCCGGATCAGGTCAGGCTGTGCCTGGGAGCCGCCACATTCCAGGCACTTGGCCTGGAGCTTCTCCCCTCCATCCAGGCTTCTCCACCAACTCCCCAGGCTCTGCCGCCATCTCCGGCCGCCTTCCCAGCTCGGGAGGGTCTTTCCTCCTCGCAGCCCCTGGGCTGGGTTTGCAGCCCTCCTTGAGGGATCTCGCTGCCCCTCCCACCTCCCCAAATTCCCCTCCCGGGGGCGCTGGGGCCCGGGGGGGCAGGTGGGGTCCAGGTGGGGAATGCTGGGAGCTGTGGCTCTGCCTGGACCCTCATGGAAGGGAGAATAGGAAAGTGTCTTTACAAACAGATGCTGGGAATCCGCTTGGAGACAGGGCCAGGGACGTGTACATAAGGAAGTGACAGCAAAAGCCATCAGGTTCAGAAAATGTTATTAACTGACCACACAGACTGCTGCTCAGCCAATGTCCTGCTACATTCATGAACTCCCAGAAGAAGAACAAAGACTGAACAGAGCCATGAATATCGTTAGCTGTACAAAAGTGGGGTGCATATTAAGGGGGGGATGCAGTGGGTGCATTGGGAAGTCTGCACCTCTCAAGTACTTCAGCCAAGTAAAGAAGCCTCTGTGAAATGGCTGAATGTTCAGGCCAAAAACCATCTTTCAGTACTTGGGGAAAACAAAGCGCAAATAGGAGGGAAAATGGTTAAATATTTGGGACATATATTGACTGAAGGTTTGTGTTGAATTGACCCAGAGAAGGACCAGGGAATCTCAGAAGTAACGTTACCCAGCAATAAAACGGACCTGAGACAATTCTGAGAACTAATAAGGAATTGCAGGACCTGGACTGAGGATTCTCTGTTCGAGCCAGAACATTTTATAATTTTTTAAAACCAGATAGCCTCAATGTTCTTGTATGGATTCAAGAAACAGCAAAACTTCAGAAAATGAAATAAAACCAAAATGATTGTTGCCCCATCCATGGCTCTTCCAGACTCAGAAAAGAAATTTTAATTGTATGCATGTTAAAGTAGATATTATATTATTGACTTTTGGCAAATATTAAAAAAAAAGCTATATGTATAATGTTGGAAAACTTGCTGTATTAATATGGTTTCTTTTAGTTTTCCCATTAACAAAACTTAGAAATAGTAGTGTAATAAATATATTTTTCTTGGACTACAACATGGTGAGGTAAAAAGCTTTTCTTCATGCAACTAACTCAGAGAATGGTAGAAAAGAAAAGATTATCAGGAAATCCTTCACATTCTTGGATTATGGGACACCAGACCTCCAGGGAAGGAAAAAAAGTTGGTTTACAGGTTGGGGGGGGAATGTGTTTGAACAATGCCTAAAAGACGGATGAATATGCAAGAGGTTGATGCATCTAAGGAAGTGCTTTCTGAGTTAGGGTGTGCTCTTGGCTGAAGAACAAGCACCCTTCTGTTACAACTCTCTGCTTTATTATTTGTCTCTTATTGCCTTTTATTAAAACTTTAAATATTTACCAGGAAAATGAACCTCTCTTTTTAAAATGTGGATGTTACACAGAGCTATGCCAAAGGGATTCTCGAGCAAAAATGTTCAACCGAGGGGCCAGAGTAGCCTCACTCTCTGCAGAATTTTGCAGCTATAGATTTAATGGGACCTGAGGCCCAAAAACTGATGGCAGGAGGATCTCCAGTGGTTCAAGTCTGGCACCAAGTGAAAGCTTTGATCACCAAAAGAGCCTCTACATGGATGAGCAGTGCTCAGTGATTACAGAATGAAACTTGTTCAGTGGCACAGGAGGATTTAGAATTGACGACAGGGGAAGGGTTTAACCCAGCCTCCTGTTTGAACAGCCTGCACAGGGGCTGGGAACAAACCCATGGCTGCATTCAAGGGACAGAGCTCCAGAGCCAGCATAGGAGAGATTGATGAGACATTCCCTGGCCTGAGGGACAAAATGTGTTCATGGATGGGTCTGCAAGGGCAGGAGAAGGGAAAAGAGTTCCAAGACAGGCTCTGATTAAGGAAAGGGAATTAGAGCAAGCGCAGGTCACCGCCCGCATGGTCAGCTCAACTGGCGGAGCTGTGTGTGCTTGGAAGAGCCTGGCACTGAAATGCCCTGAGCAGGAAGGCTCAAATATCTGCTGGGGACAGCATGGCAGCTAACAGGGGGGCAAAAGCAATTCTGACCTCTTCAGCAATCACTGGATCACTTATTAAGCAATTTCTAAAACAACTAATTCTAAGATAAGGGATTGTGGAAGCAACAGACTCAGATGGGGAACTCATTTTACAGGAAAGATCCTTCATGGGGTTATGGCTGCTTTAGGAATACAATGGGAACAACACAAGCCCTGGAACCACCAGAGCTCAGGTCAGGCAGGAAGAATGAATGGGGAAATAAAGAAACTCCTTTGGAAGCTGGTGACAGAAACCAAGATGCCACAGGTACAGCTTTTGCCATTGGCTTTGGCAAGAATAAGAGCCAGACCCAGAGCAGATATTCAATTATCACCCTTGGAATTGCTGTTTGGAATTCCTTACTCTGGTAACTCTCCACCTAGTGGAGAATAATCCTACTTTTGTCTTGTCAGTTAGGTTCGGGTCAAGGATGTGACAATCAATTTTTTACTCCTAGGAGAAGCAGAAATAACTTGATTGCACTAGAAATTTTTTGCGTATATTTTGGCGAGGCTCTTAGTGATGGCAAAATTTGGGTTTTTCAATGTTCACCTTTAGGATGGATTTTGCAAAACTAAAAGGGCTTTAAAGGTGATGCTTTAACCTATCAAAAGGTAATACAATATTGTCTAAAAAGAAAAAAACAACAACAAAAAAAAAGCAGATTGTGAGCTTGCCACATGTGAGTGATCCAATGGCTGCTCTTGAACAGAAGCTTAATTCCAGGCAGCCAGAAGAGGCGCTTTAGAAATGCAAATTAACACTGCTGGGGCAAAGTGTGGACAATGTACCAGGGTCTTCTTGCCTGTGGGAGGAATTGGGCTGATTCCCTCTGGCCCTCACCCCAAGCTCTGCCTGCTTGCACAGATGGAATTTGCACAGCTAAAGGCAGAGCCCATAGTGAGGATATCTGACTGCAACAGAAATTGGTTAAGCTGCAAAGGGAAACAGCAAATGGAGAATGTTGTGAAAACTTTACTAAAAAGTGGGGGGAATCATTTCTCTCCCCACTCCAACATGTGCTGTCACTGACTGTTATATAGAGTGTATTAGAGCACTGGGGTGTTTTTGCTAGTCTAGAGAAATCAGTTGGGAGTCCAAGTATTTGATGATTTAATTAGAGAAAAGTGGTCAATTGATGCAGCCCTGGCTGGAGGGAGTGCTCAAAAATGGGGAAAAGATGAACAGAAACCAGAACAAACCCTGCAAATCCATGGACCAGCCTCTGGGAACCTGAACGAATTCATATGAGGAGAAAGAAAATTCACCAATATTTTGAGTAGCATAACTAGATCAAAAACTAAATGTTGTTATCATTATTACTATTAATACTCATACTATTATTATTGTTTTGTAGTTGTTGTTATTATTATTATTATTACTGCTATTATTATTATGTACTAAAGAATATATTATCAGTCCTCGGAATAACAATTGGCCACCTCCAGCTCCTGACCTTCCTGCTGAACAACCCTGGGAAATGAAGAACAAGACATTTCACCATGGGATGGGATCAGATTACCTATTAAGAGAAGGAGGAGGAGTTTATGGAAAATTAAATGACTCAAACAGCTGGTTTCAAAGACATAACTGAAAAGTGGTGAAACAGGTGACAAAGGAAGTAAGAAAGTAGCTCATGTACCAGTCCAAATGGGGAAAGGATGGGAATTGGACACGTTTTCATGGTTCCCTGGCAGACCATGACCATAAACGAATGCTGTTCCTCCTCTGATGTGCTGCAGCAACTCTCATCTTTTTCCCATGCTCGACACCTTGCTGAGTGCAGCTCATTCAGCAGGTGAGCAAGGGGATGCAGGTGGCAGCCAGGCCTGATCCAGAAACGGCTACAAAAGGACAGGGAGTGAGGGCACTGAGAATAATCCCCAAACCAAGGAGGAATCAGGAAGAAAAAACAGAGTCAATGAGTGAATCAGCTTGGAGATACGGCCAGGAACTTGCACATGAGAAAGCAATAGCAAAACTCTTTAGTTTCAGAAAATGTTACGAATTGAACACGGACTGCTGCTCAGCCAAGATCCTGCTCAATTCCTGACATTCGAGAAGGAGAAACACTAAACGCAGCCGGGAATATCGGATGTTAGAATAAAGGAGGGGGGCGTATAAAGGAGGAAATGCGGCAGACGGATCGGGAAGTCTGAACTTTCCAAATACCTCAGCCCGTGGGCAAAGAGAGAGAGGGAGATGAAGCCGGGAAAATGAGGATAAAAAAAAAGAGGCTGCGTTTTAGAGACCATGGCAAATGCCCGCAGCCTCTCCCACTGTTCATCAAAAAAGTCACTGTTACAAGACTCCCCTGTCTCCTTTGTGGACACAAACCCCTGAAAACGTGAATTTTCCCGCACAGCCCCGGGGCCTCTCTCAAACATCCCTTGCTCCGGCTCGGGGACCCTGCCGGGGCTCCAGGTGGGTCCCGGCTCCATCCCGGACTCACCCCCAGCTCCCACCGCCCTCAGCTCCCGCTCACCCCGAGCTCCCGCCGGTTCAGGGCAGCACCGGTTCCTTGGCCCGATGCCCGGGCCGGGCCCAGCGCCGGAGCCGCTCCTCAGGCGAGGTTTGCGAGAAATGGCAGAGCTCGAGGTATGGGAGGAGAGTCCGTGCCGAAGCGAAAATGGCGCCTTTGGCCCCGGGACCGGGCTTGTCCCCGCTCTGCCCAATCACCGCGCGAGAACGAGGAGTGACGGCAGAATCAGCCAATCGCAGCGAGGGGCGGGTTGTGCACACGACCCCCCCCGTCCACGCGCTTCGCCATTATCTGGAAACCTCGCCTGCGGAGCGGCCGCGGCGCTGGGCCCGGCCGGGCTGAGGCCGGAGGAGCCGCTGCTGACCTGAACCGCCGGGAGCTCGGGGTGAGCGGGAGCTGATGGCGCTGGGAGCTGGGGCTGAGGCCAGGATGGAGCAGGAGCCCACCTGCAGTCCTGTCAGGTGTCCGGGCTGGAGCAGGGGCGGCCTGAGAGAGGCCCCGAGCCCGTGGAAGCCCCTGCAGGGCCATGGAAGTGGCTCCTGGTGGGACTTGTGAGGCCGTGGGGGATCCCCGCTGGAGCAGCCTGTTCCTGAGGGGCTGTGTCCCGTGGGAGTGACCCCGGACTGGATCAGGACAAGGATTCCTGTCCCTGAGGGGGGCGGCTGTGACATGACCTGACTGTGACACCCATCCCCTGTGCCTCTGGGTGGGGAGGGAATATGGGATAAAGTTAAGCCTGGGAAGCAGGGAGAAGTAGGGGGAAGATCTTTCCTTAGGATTTGGCTAACCGATGTTAATTAGGTCCGAACTCCTGGATTTCCTTCTCAGCCTTTTCCAGACCGGGGCTGGAGAGCCCCTGAGCCCAGGGTGAGGGGTCCCCCCGTGCTGAGCTGTGCTGGGGCTGTTTCTGTGCTCAGGGACACTTGGCATGGGCCACGGCACTTGGCCACCAGTGGGGCTTCTGTGCACTCCTCAGGCAGAGTGTAAGTCTTGGTCTAATTCCCTTTCCTTAATCACAGAGTGTCTTGGAACTCTTTTCCCTTCTCCTGCCCTTGCAGACCCATCCATGAACACATTTTGTCCCTCAGGCCAGGGAATGTCTCATCACTCTCTCCTGTGCTGGCTCTGGAGCTCTGTCCCTTGAATGCAGCCATGGGTTTGTTGCCAGCCCCTGTGCAGGCTGTTCAAACAG
>JAREIS010002248.1:0-12122 GCA_030060385.1 Muscicapa striata striata | reverse complement strand
CGGGTGATTACCATAGATCCCAATTGACTTAGATGGGGAAACTTTTGTGTCCCTAAATAAATTTTTATTGATCAGTACAGTAGACTCCAGTTAGTCCATATCCCCACGATTTTAATACGTAAAATATGATGTCCTTAAATTCCTATCGACATTAATATTAGTATATGGGATGGGGCAACTGGGAGACATTGAAAAAGATGGGTTTATTGCTTTATTGCATCAGTCTCATAGAATGGGAGACATTAAAGCTGTTAACCCAATGCCAGTAATATTAGAAGCCACCTAATTTTAGTTACAATGTTTTATTTTAGTTTTAGCCAATCAAATTCTTCTCAAATACTAGCCTCTTTTTATACCAATCATTAATTGCTCTGCTTCTCATGGCTTTGCAGAAATGCATCATTTTTCAACCAATCATGTAACACTTCACAAACTTACATTGATATATCATAAACTTCTAACTAACTTTATAAAAGATTCTACTGCTAAACTTTAAAATTTTTTACTATGCTATTTAATATATTCTTTTGCTTACATAATACATATGTTTGCTTAAAATGTATTTTTACTTAAACTACCAACTTATATTCTTGTTTCATGTCTGTGTCACTTTAATTCTCTAATACTCTAAGCCTTCTCCAAGGTCTTAGGTCAAATCTTGTACCCATCTCTGTCTCTGATCCTGTATGCACAAGGCCTTGAGAGCTGTCTATGTCTGCATTTCCCACACCACAATATCACAATGGACCTTTGGTTCTGTGGGGACATAGAATGTCAGAAGGGTCTCCTTGGTTCCATGAGGCCCTGCAGAGCCCCTTGATTCAATGAGGCCTCAAAGTGTCATCATGGTCTCCAGGATTCCATGAGGCCCTGCAAAGTCACAATGAATATTTAGTTCCATGGGGTCCTGCACTGTTACATGAATCCTTAGTTCCATGGGGCCCTGCAGTGTCACAATGGACTCCTTGGTTCCATGGGGCAGCAAAGCATCACAATAGTCTCCATGATTCCATGAAAGCCTGCATTTTCACAACAGAACACTGAATCCATGAGACCACAGTTTCACAGTGGCCCCTTGGCTCCATTGAGCCCCACAATATTACTATGGTTTCCTTGGTTTCATGAGGCCTGAAATGCCACAATGGCCCTTTTGTTTCACAAACTCTCAAACTGTAACAATGTCCTCCAAGAGGCCATGTCACAATGGACCCTCAGCTCCATGATGCCCCATAGAGTGACAATGGTCTCCTTGGTTCTGTAGTGTGAGAATGCCCCCTTGGTCCTTTACAGCTCACAGTGTCACTCTTGTGCCCTTGGTTCCATGAGGCGCTGCAGTGCCACAATGGTTCTTTGGTTCCACATGGCCTCAAAGCTTCATCATGGTCTCCATGGTTCCATGAGGCCCAGCTGTGTCACAATGGCCTCCTTGGTTCCATGATGTCCAGTACTGTAACAAAGATCTCCTTGGTACCATGGTGTCAGAATGGCCCCTTCCTCCCAAGGAACCCCACACTGTCACTGTGGTCCCCTGGATTCCATGAGGCCCTGCTGTGCTACAGTGGCTCCAGTGGCTACAATGGTCCCCAGTGAGTTCCCTACAACCACCTGAACAGAGGTTGTAGTCAGGTGGGCGTCAGTCTCTTCTCCCAAGAAACCACTGACAAAAGGAGAGGACAGAGTCTTAAGAAGAGCCAGGGGTAGTACAGGTTTGATATCAGGAAGAAATTCTTCACTGAAAGAGTGACTGGACACTGGAACCTTCTGCCCAGGAAGGTGGTGGAGTCACCCCGCTAGAGGCATTTTAAAAAGCCTGGACATGTACTCAGAGCAAAATGGATTATGGTTCCATGAGCTCCCATGGTGTCAAAAGGCCCCTTTGTTCCTTGAGGTTCCACAGTGGAGCAGTTGACTCCATGATTCTGTGAGGCTCTGCTGTCAACAAATCTCCAAAATACCAGAATAGGACTCCTTAACACTAATTTGGTGCTAAAGAGAATATCATTCATTCAGGCCTGCGTCCAAGACGTGACAACTCCTAACCTTGCGTGGACATGTGATTCTACAAGTATGTTGCTTATATACAGTCACTAGATGTGTATTAGAATTTGCTCATTTCCATAACACCCAACCCAAGTTCCCAGTTTCAGTCCCTGTTTTTTCTATCACTCCACCCTTGAGCCAGATGTCTTCTTCTCCTCTTCCAAACATCCTTACTTAGAAAGGAAGTCCTGCATGCCTTGTTTCTGTGCTAAAAGTTCACAGACACAGTAAAAATTGAATTAAACCTCTTGGTATCAACCCCAAGGCTTTGTATGGCCAGGTAGAGGCAGGCAGGACGCAGAGCTGTCAGCAAAGGAAGGGGCCAGCCAGGTGGGGCAGCCGGGGGATGACGACAGCCTGCAGGGACAGAGGCGCAGGGCATGGACACCGTAGGACAGCCTGGGCTGCAGAGGGCACAGGGATGGGCAGCAGCTGAAAGGCCCTGCCAGAGCCAACTCCTGCAGCACTTGGGCCATGGCTGCTGGCCCTGGGCCCTTGGCCAGCAGGGGACAAGTGAGCCTTGCTGTGCTGGGGCCTCATTGCCTCCTTGTCCCTGCTCAGCAGCCTGGCAGGGGCCGCCCCATGGTCCTGCCCTTGGCATTGCACATCCCCAGAGCCCAGTGACCCAGGAAGAGCCCTGAGCAATGAGGGAAGGACAGGATGTGCCTTGCTAGGGGTGGGGGCTCAGGCCTTGGCCCTTTGCATTCGTGAAACACATCCAGGTTTGCTCAGCATCAGAGACACTTTTGCCATGTTTTTCCCTACTGTCATCAGTGCCCCCAGTGTTCTGCTCTAACTGGAAATTGGGGACACTTTCTCAGTGGGACCCATTAAAACTTCAAGAAACTTAGGAGTTTCAATTAAATTTTGAATTATTGAGAAGTTTTTTGAGCACTCTCTCAGGCACTATGTCTGATGTAAACAGCACCTAATCCCCAAAAGAGTGATTAAAAGTTGTTGTGCTGTGTCTGTGCTGCTGAACTGGGCTGGGCTCCTGGCACAGAGGCAGCTCCCAAGGTAAACCAAGAAAACCTTCAAAAAGACATTTCTGCTGAGGAGCAGCTCCTCTCCCAGTTCAGCAGGGCTGAGGGCACTGCCTGCAGAGGCTGAGGGGACAGGAGCCAGGCACAAACAGGCTGAAGGCAATCAGCACTGGGGAGACACTGAGCTGAGACTTCACTTGAGGAAACCTCTTGACAGTCCTGGACATGGTGAGTCTGTGGGTGCAGGGCAATGTCCCCTGTGCTCCTGGAGGGATCTCCTGGAGCCAGCACAGCCCACAGCCTGGGGGATGTGTCAGGAGGACTCTCCCAGTTTCTCTGAGGCACAGGAGGAGGAGGAGGATGTGCTGCAGAGCAGGGCTGCCCTGGGCACTGTCAGAGGGACAGGGCAGGATGGCTCCTGCTGCCAGGGAGGGCTGCAGGGGCTGAAGCTGGGGCTGCAGCCAGAACTGCCCAGGGCTGTCCTGCAGAGCAGCTCCTGCAGTCCTGAGGGCTCTTGGCCAGCCCAGGGGATGTGCTACCTGCGGGGGGCAGCTCTCAGCCTGCCTGGGAGCTCCCCATGGACTGTGGAGGGGAGCTGTGGGTGCAGGGGGTGACTCCTGCCAGGGCAGGTCCTGCTGTGTGCAGAGGGTGCCATGTGGGCCAGGGCTGCTCAGAGCTCCAGCTCATGCCCAGGTCAGTTCCAATGGGACTTTTCATGACCATTTGGGCCTGGGGTTTCCTGCTTGAGTCTTTGCTTTCCTTATTCTCTGCTTCCACTTTCCCCAAACTCAGCTTGGTGGCAATGGAAACTCAGCTGTGCAGGGTAGAGCCGGGGCTGAGGCTCTTAAACCATCACACTGAGTTTTCCTGGGACCCTCAGCAGGTGCCTCCACCTCCCCATCCTCCAGATCCATGCAGCATCACCTTTCCATAATGCCCAGGCCTGGGGGAGCTGTTCTTTAATCCCTGCACCCCCGAGCAGCTGCAGGGCAGAGCTGGCCCAGGGGCTGGGCTGGGCTCTGGCAGCTCTGGCAGGGAAGGAGCCCAGGGCCACAGGAACAGCTCGGGCTGGGACAGCTGCAGCAGCAGAGCCATGGGCAGGGAGGGAGGGAGGCAGTGCTGAGGGAAGCCCTGCTGCAGGGCAGATGTGGCACCTGCCAGCCCTGCCCTGCAGGGCAGACACTGCCCTGAGCAGCACAGCTCTGGTGTCCCCTCCCAGCCAGCACAGCCCTCAGCCTGGGGGCTTAGGGCCCTCAGTGCCCCCCTGGGCTGGCAGAGCAGCACCAGACATGAAGGGCATCTCTCCTGCCATGTGCCATTCCCTGCTGACCAGGGCCTGAGGGCCACTGTCCTGCCCTGGTGCTGCCTGGGAGGGGCTGTGCAGGGTTGGCCAGGAAAAGGCTTTTCCTCAGGGCTGGCTCTCTCTCTCCTTGCCTTGCCCAGATGCTTCTGGCATTGCTGACAGGCTCTCTGGCAATGGCAGTTCCAGCTGCATGTTCAGGCCCAGCCCTTGGCCTCCTCCTGTGCAGGCTGAGCAAAGCAATGGGGTGTCCCAGCTCCCTGTGCCCCAGAAGCTTTGTGCAGGGCAGTATGGGAGGCTGGGAATGAGCCAACTCTCCTCAAGCAGTGGCATGGACAGGACCCTTGGTGTGTCCTTGGGATGCCATCCAAGGTGGGAGCTGCCTCCAGGGGACACTGGGGGACAGGAGTATCCTTGGCCAGGAGTGGGGCTGGGACTCTGAGAAAGGCTGAGCCAGGTTGCTATGCTGTGGGTTCCTCTGCTCTCAGCTGTGTCAGGCTGATTTTCAGAGGAACACAGTGACTGCCCTTGATCTCAGAAAGGGCAGCTGGGGACAGATGGAGTGACAGAGCTGCTCCCCTCACCCTTCACTGAGTTACAGCCAATGCTCTTGCCTTGCACAGTTCTCTCTGATCTCCCTGGGCACAGCAGGAAACCCCCTCAAACTGCCTTTGGCCATCACTGTTCCTTAGGCCTGGTACAGGAGAATCTGCCAAGCTCCTCTGCCTCAGGAGCAGTTCTGGCTGGTGAAGTCCAACCCCAGGACTGGCCCCTGTCCCTATTCCCATGACCCCACTGCTACAGAGCAGAGCTGACTCCTCAGTGTCCATGGGCAGAGCCCCAGCTTGTCACAGCATTGTCTTGTCATTGTCTCCTCCTTCAACAGGACTCCATGGCCAGAGTGAAGAAATGTCCAACAGCAGCTCCATCAGCCACTTCCTCCTGCTGCCATTGGCACACACGCGGCAGCTGCAGCTCCTGCACTTCTGCCTCTTCCTGGGCATCTCCCTGGCTGCCCTCCTGGCCAACGGCCTCATCATCAGCTCCATAGCCTGCAGCCACCACCTGCACACCCCCATGTTCTTCTTCCTGCTCAACCTGGCCCTCACTGACCTGGGCTGCATCTGCACCACTGTCCCCAAAGCCATGCACAATTCCCTCTGGGACACCAGGAACATAACTTATGGAGGATGTGCTGCTCAGGCATTTTTCTTTGTCTTCTTCATCTCAACAGAGTACTACCTCCTGACCATCATGTGCTACGACCGCTACGTGTCCATCTGCAAACCCCTGCACTACGGGACCCTCCTGGGCAGCAGAGCTTGTGCCCACATGGCAGCAGCTGCCTGGGCCAGTGGCTTTCTCTATTCACTGCTGCACACAGCAAATACAATTTCCCTGCCCCTGTGCCATGGCAATGCTCTGGGCCAGTTCTTCTGTGAAATTCCACATATCCTCAAGCTCTCCTGCTCATACTCAAGCCTCAGGGAACTTGGGCTCATTGCTGTTAGTGCCTGTTTGGTATTTGGCTGTTTTGTGTTCATGGTTTTCTCCTATGTTCAGATCTTCAGGGCCGTGCTGAGGATCCCCTCTGAGCAGGGACAGCACAAAGCCTTTTCCACCTGTCTCCCTCACCTGGCCGTGGTCTCCCTGTTTATCAGCACTGCAGTGTTTGCCTACGTGAAACCCCCTTCCATCTCCTCCCCATCCCTGGACGTCTCAGTCACAGTTCTGTACTCAGTGATGCCTCCAGTCCTGAACCCTCTCATCTACAGCCTGAGGAACCAGGAGCTAAAAGATGCCTTGAGAAAATTAATGACTTTATCTTCTCAGAAGCATTAAACTCTTTTATGCTGCAGAACCTTTAGAATGTAATTCTTTATAATCTCAGGCTTTTTTTCCAAGTTGTCCATTTTTTTCTACGGTAAATTTTTCTATTGTTGTATGTTTCATAAAAAATACTACTACATTACTCTTTGCATTTCTACATTAATATCTACCCTTCTTTTGAAACACAAAGACTTGAAGATATCTCCTCCCTGTGCATTTAAATAAAAACCAGTGCCTGCCCTGTCCTGTGTGTCCAGTATCCTTCTTCAGCCCTTCTCTGTGTCTGCAGGGCAGTGCCTGTGAGCAGAGGTGGAGGGAAGAGACTCCCAGCACAGCAGCACAGCCAGGGACAATGGCCCTGGCTCTCCCCACATCTGCTCTTCCCAACTCCACCCTCTCCCTCCCAGCCCTCCTGTGGCTGTAAGGCCACAGTGCTCTGGCAGCTTGGTCACTGTCCTGCTGCGTGTCCGTGCTGTGAGCACAGGCAGGGACAGGCCATGGGCAGTGCTGGGACACAGCTGGGCTCCAGCACAGCAGCTCCATCAGCAAAGGGATCTCCTGAGGGCAGGGCAGGAAGGCTTTGCTCTCCTCCAGAGTCACTCTCAGGAACAGGCCCAAGGAACAGACTGAAGAGGCTCCTTGTGTTCCTTGTTCTTCCAGGGCTCAGTGGGATGAGATCAGGGTTGCAGTGTGGCCTTCAGGGGACTCGGGTCTGGGTCAGGTTTTTCTTGTTTGTGGCCAGCGCCCATCAGATGCTGAATGGTCTGTGCTGAACCTTGCTGGGGCTTTGCAGCTTGTGCCAGGGCTGATGGCAGGGCAATGTATGTCTGGAGGGGCTTGGGAGCTGCCAGGAGAGCACAGGGGACCTGCAGGGACAGGGTGTGCCAGGGAGCAGCAGGGAGTGGAGCTCACTGGGCACAGGCCTGTCCAGGGTGGGGTCACCCCGAGATCAAGGACTGAATGTCTGCTGTGACCCAGGAGAGCTCTGCAGCCCCAGGGACACAGCAGGCACAGGGAAAGGAGTCTGGGCACTGTGTGCTCTGAGCCTCAGGGACCTTCCCCAGGAGGATGCAGGGCAGCCCCAAGGCCATCTGGCAGCCCTGGAACAAGGCAGGCACCTCTGAGCCCCTGCATGGCCCCAGCAGAGCCTGTGTGGGAGGGGGTCAGTGCAGGCAGCACCATCAGCTGCCTCTGTGTCCCAGGCTGAGCAGCAGAGCCCAGCAGAGGCAGCCCAGGGCTGGGGCAGCACAGCCCCCGTGCTCTGCAGAGCAGCAGCCCCAGCTCGGGGCTCTGGGGAGCAGGGCAGGGGCTGCAGCAATGGCTGCTCAGGCCAGCACAGACGTGTTCCCCTGGCACAGGCTCTGTGGGCAGCTGGCATGTGCCATGAGCAGAGCAGGAGCCCCTGGGGTGCAGAGGAGCCCTGGCAAGAGGCTGCCCTGTCCCTGGGGCAGCAGCAGCTGCCTGAGGAGCCCCGGGGCTAAATCTCTGCTGCTGTGCTGGGCAGTGGGGCTGGCCCTGGGGCTGCAGGAGCTGCCCGAGCTGAGCATCTGCTGAGCATTCCAGAGAGTGGCTGTCCCTGACCTGCAGTGCCTCCAGTTCAGCCTGCAGGAGGTGACCCTGACTGGTCACTCTGCCCCAGCCTCCCCTCGCAGTTTCCCCAGAGAAGTCCAATGCTGTTCATGCCCAGCAGGGTCCCCTGTCCCCCTGGGTTCCCCCCATTCCACCTGGGCCACAAGGATGTTCCACAAATCAACCCCCAGAGCCTGACACGGGGACAAGGGGCCAGGGCTTTGTGACCAGAACATCAAGGACATGGATTATCCAGGTCACTCGGGCCTGGTTTGGGTTCCCCAGGGCAGCAAAAATGTCTGGAGCAGGGTGAGGGAAGGGCCTCCAAGGTGGGGCTGGAGCCCTTTGGCTGTGAGGAGAGGCTGAGGGAGCTGGGCTTGTCCAGTCCGGAACAGGGAAGGCAGTGGGGCTCCTCATCTCAGCAAGGACAGAAGGAGATAAAATGAGTCAGACTGGTTGCAGCATTTCCCCAGATCAAAAGCAGCATGACCTCCCTTTTTCCATCCACCACTGAAAACTTAGAAAATAGGGCATTTTTCAAGCTGTTTTAAGCACCCTCTAGCCACAGAATCCTGATACAACAACTTGATTGTTTTTGTATCTATCATAGAACCATCTTTGTGAAGCAAAAATCAAAGGGTAAGAGCTTAGCCAAGGAATAGAAATTATACATATAATGAACAGGGTAGAAGCAATGTAGAAAGTTAATTATTAGTAGCTGAACCAGTAGAGCTAAGACAATAAGTGACTTGCATGACTTTGTTGTGTCAGGATGGGTGGTTGGGATATTGTTAAAGTGAAGAAACCATAACTGCACCTGGACCCCAAAACCAGCCAGAACCAGGTTGGGAGCTTGAACTATGGC
Source organism: Muscicapa striata striata (assembly GCA_030060385.1). NCBI lineage: Eukaryota > Metazoa > Chordata > Aves > Passeriformes > Muscicapidae > Muscicapa > Muscicapa striata. The sequence goes on along the minus strand of JAREIS010002248.1, from coordinate 3,535 downwards.
CAATGGGCCCAAGAACCTAGCAACAAGAGAAAAGTGAAAAGTTGAAGGTGAGGAAGGCTCCCTGACTTCATCATTAGGAGACCACTGATCCATTTCAAACACCCACTGACCCATTTGGAGGAAGGAACTGTGCAAGCATAGAAGGACTTTGAGGTAATTGTAATATGAAGCGGGGCTAGGTGGAGTTAGGTAATGCATATGTATAGGCATATTGGGTAACTATAGAAATGTGTAAGATTTTTGTGGATTAAAAAAAGGCAGGAGCCCTGTGTACTTCGCATATCCCTGTGGGAGATTTCTCCTGTGTGTGCCCAGTGTCATAATAAACATGCCACTTTTTAACTTTAACTGGTTAGAGAATTTTTGCTTCTTGATCAATTTGACTACCGCCACAGGTCTCTTCTGTTTGGCTGTGAGAATAATCCAGGCTGTAAATTTCTCTGGCCCCGCTGGGACCTTCCTGGAGGGACATTCACTCCCCAGCTGCTCATTGTGGGGACAGACAAGACCTGTCTCTGGACTGCAGACAAAACAATATGTTTAGAATTATGTGGGGTAGCCTGTAAGATGTACGTGTGGCTAAAAGGCAGTTGATAAGCAGCAGAAGACGCTCTGTGCTCAGCACAAGCCTGTGCAGTTTTGCTTGCAAGCATCAGGAGGTTGTAGTGACCAGTGAAAGGGTTTGTTATGTCAGGGGACCCATTAGCAGTTCTGGGGGTGAACTGGACAAATCCTTGTTTATTGCTGCTATTTTTGTTGTTGCTATTTTAATAGCTGTTATTTTGACTGTGTTCCGACTGTGTGAGTAACTGTGTGTGAAATTGGTGAGACGCGCTTAGTACGAGGCAAGTGGGAGCTTGGATCTGAGTTTTCATTTTCGGGTGACTGAAACAGCTGGAGAAGGGTGAAGTGATTGGGATGACTGTTTAAAATTGTCTCATACTATGTGCTGGTTCGAAAAGAGGTGAATACTTTGACCCTTCATGAAGAGTTACCCTTCCCAGCAGTGATTTTTGACTTTTGGATTCAGGTTGTTCGTGGGGAATTCCTGTTTACAGGGGACGGTATTCCCTGTAACACTTGGTGTTCAGAGTTAACCGGTCCCCTGCCGCCGCTGGTCATTGTGTATTTTAAAGTCAGATTGCCACCTTGTGACAAAAGTTATAATTGCAGCAAACTGGTAATTTTGCCCTGTGTTTCCTGTGTTGTTTACTCGGGCTGTGTTGTTGGCTGTGCTGTTGTAGTTTGCTGATAGGAGTGGCTGTTGAAGCTCGAGCCCAAGCTGAAGGGGCTTGGCCATCTAGGCAGGCTCTTTCTAGATGGTTTCAGCTTGAGCCAGGAGAGTTTTGAATACAGAGGGGACTGGACCACTGTAAGGTGAGAGGATGGTAGAATAGATAGGGTATTTTTGGGAGGAGTATACTCAAGCCAAACAAGTCCTTATTTGGCTTTTGACTGGGAACTACCCCCAGCTGAGAGAGGATGAAAGAACGGTGAAAGTCTGGCAAGACAAATTAAAGGAATTTCCATCCTGCAGTGGTGTGTCCCTGACCCTTGGGAATTTAAAATATAAAGGGGTCATATTTGTGGACTGTCAGAGTTACAGTGTGGTGGTTTGATATTTTAAATCATGGCTAGAAGAATAGAAGGAATCCTCCTCCCTCATTGGTTTGGACTGGATCATTGGGAATTTGTGAATCCAGTGAACTACTGGATAGAAAGAGGAAATTATAAGGTTCATCTGGAGGGAATATATAGAACTTCAGGAGGGAGATTGGTAGCTTTGGACTGGGAACAGCCTGCACAGGAGATTCTGGACATTCAAGAAATGAGAAGTGGAATAGCTTGCCTGTGCGGGTGTTATGAGGCTTTTGGGGCTTCTAGAGGTTGGCACCCTGTGTGGTTACTGTTACAGTGTAGGACTTGTGAAAAATGTTAGTATTGTTCCTCTGAGAGATGGCAAAGGCTATGCCCTCAGTGTAAATCAAGGCATCCTAACAAGCTGATTTTGAACCTAATATTCTAAAGTTTGTGTGTGGAAAATCACATTTAGTACCTGCAACTTGGGCGTGTGTGTGGGGGGAAGATTGGGAAAGGACAGTGAGGCTGTGTGGAGAGAAATTTGGGTGGAAGCAGGGTAACACAAGAAGAAGGAGATAATGGGTACTAGTCAAAGCAAGGAGATTTCTAAGGCTAGACCTTTAGGCTGTGTTTTAACACACTGGAAAGAGTTAGTAGGAGATGGGGACACTGAAAATAAGTGAAGTTTGATCAGATTTTGCATGCAATGATGGCCCCTTTATAAGCTGGGAGAAGGTCTCAGATGGCCACCAGCTGGAACTTTAGACTATGAGATTTTATTGCAGGAGAGGACAGAAATGGGAGGAGGTGACATACGCAGATATATTTTTCCCTCTCAGGAATCATCCCGAGTGGCAGAGAGATTGCAGCATCAGACCCCGCTCTGATCCCTTGATATTGGCCCTTGAAAAGGACAGAAAGGCTAATAGAGGGAATCCTAAGAGATGCTGCAGTCTGTGCTCAATAAACCAGCACTGTACCCATTCTGATAAGGTTTATCAAATAGAGGCACAAGAACAGGAACTTATTGACCTGTACAGACCACCCCCTGAAAAGTCAGAGGAAAAGGAAGATTCAAAGGGATCCTTAACTCCTGTCACTACTCCAGCTCCCTCAAGGAAGAAACAAGCTGAGCCATCTCCTTCCTCACTTACCCTGAAATTATATCCCCCATTGCCTAACAGTGATAGTGAAAATAGTGAAGATGAGGATTTTTCCCCAAATAGTCCCATAGGATCCCGGACCAGAAAACAAACAAAAGAAAACATACAAGCACCTTTACAGGAGGCAATAGGACTTGGGGCAGGGAGTGTGGTAGTTAAAGTACTATTTTCTACTATTGATTTGGAGGCATGGGAAAGAGTAGGGAAGCAAAAATCAAAGGGTTAAGAGCTTAGCTGAGGGATAGAAGCTATACATATAATTATTAGAGTACAAGCAGTGTAGCAAGTGGCTGAGCCAGAAGAGCCAAGACAATAAATCACTTGCTTGACTTTGTTGTGTCAAGACAGACAGTTGGGATATTGTTATAGTGAAGAAACCATAACTGCATCTGGACCCAAAACCAGCCAGAACCAGGTTGGGACCTTGAACTGTGGCCAGAGGGCCAGAGAACCTGCCAACAAGACAAAGGTGAAAAGTTGAAGGTGAGGAAGACTCCCTGACTTCATCATTAGGAGACCACTGACCCATTTCAAACACCCAACGACCGATTTGAAGGAAGGAACTGCCCAAGAATAAAACGACTTTGAGCTAATTGTAATAGGAAGCGTGGCTAGGGGGATTCGGTAATGCATATGTACAGGTGTACTGGGTAATGATATGAATATGTAAGACTTTTGTGGATAAAAGAAGACAAGACCCCTGTGTACTTTGCACATCCCTGTGAGAGATTTCTCTCGGGTGTGCCTGCCATTGTAATAAACATACCACTCTCTAACTTTAACTGGTAAGA
>JAREIS010002247.1:0-14683 GCA_030060385.1 Muscicapa striata striata | reverse complement strand
TTGTTATACTAAAGTAATACCACTGTAGGTTTAGTTAGCAAAAGCAAACACTGTTCAAATAAGTGAAAAACTGATCTTCTTTCATGTCTGATGACATGGCAACATTTATATATATATATATATATATATATATCTAAAAGAGTTTTGGGTGGTGTTTTCCAGTAGTGTTGCCATTCTTGCTTTTTAATCTGCAGTGTGATGATGTGTTTGAATTAAATTCTTGTAAACATTTGCACCTGTTGGAAAGGCCACAGCAATGGGGGCAGTGGGAGAAGCACTGAAGGAAGTGTCTTCATAGGGGAGGTGTAATGGATGAGTTTGTGCTGCAGTTGCTCACTTCATGTTTAAAGTGAATAACTCAGCCTCTTTTTATACACCTCTCTTGTACAATTTTCCTTGGCAAGAAGTGATAGAATAAAAAATTACCTAAGCACATTTGGGAGATAAATCTGGATAAATGCTTAGGGGTTTTTTTTTCATTTTTTTTCAATGAATTAAGTTTTGGGATGTGTGGTAGTCATCCTTGAGTAAACCAAGTGTAGCCCATGATAATTGCAAGAAATATAAACAAGTAGCAGATGGATAAAGGTAGTCCTGGCATCCTGAGGGAAAAAGAAAGTTGTTCAGCCTTATCTGAAAACAGGAAAAGTAAACATTCTCATGTAGCATTTACCTGGAAGCATTCTGGATTATCAGTACAATTTGAATCAATATTTTTGATTTTATGTTGAATGCTGTTGTGCTCAAAAAATGGAGTGTTGTAATACTAAGCTCCTTGACTCCTGCTTTGACTAGTTTAGGTGGGTATTTTTAGTTCTTCTCCTATCATTCCCTCCTAACTGGTGGGATAAAAACAATTTGTCCTAATTTTTCTACGGAATCTCACCCTCATACAAGAGCTAATACTGTAGATCCACAGATAAAATTCTGCAAGCTAATGTATTCTTTGCTCTCATGGGATTATGGAGAGGTGGGTCAAAGATTGTTTCCCTGAGGAAGTGGGTGGTACTTTTGCTTTTTTGGAGACTTCAGCTGAAGCCTTACATGTACATTGGTGTCTGTGGTTTCACTCCCTTCAGTTCATTTTGGTTTACAGTCATGATGAAAAAATAAAATAAAAATGAAACAAGCTGTACCCAGAGCCAATTGGTCTGTGTGAGAGATTCTTGAGGTTTGGTTTTATCATGTCAATCTGAAGCATGAGGCTGCTCCAAGGAAAGAGATGGCAAGAAGTGTTCTGCTAAGTAGGCAGTTGCATTAAAGTAACACTAGAAGGCTGAGAAACCAAGACAAGAAATGCAATTCAAATGTAGGAACTGCACAGCATTCAGGAGAAGAGGGAGTTTGCAGATGCTATGGCTTTGCTGCTTATTCTTGGACCTCCAGCTGTGTGTTGCTGAAAATAAGTTCTTGCTGTGAAGAATTTGGATATGAACTAGACCATTTTGAAATGCCCATTTTGTAAAAGTTTATAGGAAACCTGATAGCTCAAGTTTCAATGAATTGCCCCCTTTAGCAATTATTCTCAACAGAAGCAAACACCCTGGGAATTTTGCTTGGCACAGACCACAACAATTGTTGTATGGTCTGCTTTTAACTGTACAAAATCTACCCAGGAAAAAGTGGGTTTCAAGCTATTAAAGATATTGCTTATAAAGTTTAGGATATTGGGGTGAAGGCAGTCTAGGTTGGATTCTTTGCTGCTCTGTTTTCATATAACCCCAAGTTGTTTTGTCCTAGAAATGCAAAATTCCAGAGTCATCTCACTTAACTGAGTTGTTAATTTTAGGATCACACATGTCCTAGATTCTCAATATAGTCAATGAGATACAAGCATCTCTGAAGGATAATTTGCCCCCTGCATGAGCTGAGCCTGCCCTGAAAGTAACTTTTCTTTGTCCATATGGTTTTGAGAAGTGCATATGACCAGACCCACAATTTGTGATGCCTGATTTATGTAACAGTGTTTGGGACTGTACCTGAGCAAGTATGTCTTACTTAGCTTTACTTCATTAGGGAAAATGCCTTGTGGTATTTTTATATATAAAAACTCACCTTAAAATGTCTGAAAAGTGTACAGGGAATCTTTCTGAAGCTTGAATTCTAGCTTCAGCTGCTAAGGCAGAGGGGCAGGCTAAAAAAAAGTAGCAATAGATATAATGCAGCATGTAAATCTGGGTAGTGCACAAAGCCTGGATATGGGGAGAGGCACCATAAATCCTCCAGATTTTCAGGGATATAGGTCAGGGAACTTGCTGTCTCCTATTTGAGGTCAGAAGAAATTGAGGAGAAGAAGAAAGATGTGGTGCTGACAGAGCATAGGTGAAGGCATGATTGAAAGCACAGAGCTGGGCTGAGGACAAAACATGAAGAACAGAGACATACTGTGACAGTTGAATAGGGGGAATTGGGGCATGCTATAAATGCATTAAGGGTTATAAATGATGTTCTTAATGTTTTCCACATTTAGAATAAAATACAGGGTGCAACCTCATTTTTGAATACTTTGTGCAATTGCAGCTGTCCCATCTCAAGAATATGATGCAAGCTGTGGAGGTACAAAAGAAAAAAATGTCATCAGAGGGATGGGATGGCTTCCATGCAAGGGAGGATTCAGTGCCCTGGGTTTCTCCAGTTTTGAGAAAAGGTAAGAAATAAGAGGGAGGCAAGATATTCTGGAGCTGTATAAGATTAGGAGGGGCATGAAGTGGAGAGATAGTGATTATTTATTCTCACTTGACAAAAAACAAGTGATCAGGCAACACCTAATTAAATTGTGGAAGTTATTGCTACAGGATGGTGAAGATGCCAAAATAGAAAGTGTTTCTTAAAATGATTAGATAAACTCGTGGAAAAATTAGCTCATAAAGAACAATTAAAGATACTGACATAGGGCCAGGCTCCAGCTCAGAAAATTTCAAAACTTCAGGTTTGCTGAGAATTGGCAGGACATACTCTATGCTTGTCCTGTGTTCATCATCTTTCCTTAAGCACCTTTGGCTGTTACCAAAGACAGGGCATCAGGGCTAAATGAATCTTTGGCTAACCTGCCATGTGGGCTTCTTGCTAAGCCATAGTAAAGGCCTGCACTAAGTGTCTACTGTGTAAATCAGATGCAATTTAACCCAAAAAACACTAACCTCTGCATATATTACTCTTGCATCTACAGTATTATTTAATCATGTGAATAAACCCCAGTCTTTTGGGCTAAATTTAGTGGTAAAATTATGACTCTCTTTTTCCCAGTGTGCTGTCCTGCATTGTCTTCTCCCTATCAGGTTGTATTGACACGGGCCCATATGATGTGTATTTTAATCTGGTCTATCTTCTGGTACTTCACTGTTGCTGTTTAATAAGAATACTGACCTGGGTCAATTACCTTTAATTATCTAGAAGATATCTTTTTAGGATAAGTATAACCTTGAAATATTATTAACTAATATGTAGACCCTGGTGTATAGGTCTCATTGAAAGCTGTTCCACAAGCAACTAATAAATGAAATCTAATGAAAGTGCTACTATCTTTTTAGACTTATTAGTCACATCACTTAAAATAGTTTCTTCTCCAATCCCTATTGCTCTGTCTTCTTTAGATTAGCAATATTAGCAATTTCCTGCTGAAGTGCTGCTTAGAGAGCCAGAACTGAGTGGTGAGCACAGTGGGATGCTGTATGCATTCTGGAGCTGTTGCTGGGGTTTACTCCCAGCAGACTTTCACACCTGTGTGACAGCCAGTAGAGGCCAAGACTTTTGTTTAACATTTTTCACACAAACCAATCTTTAGCTTGAAGTTTGGGTGGTGAGCAGCACAAAGAGAACAACTGCTGCCCAGAGAATGGAAGGGGGTTATGGCTCAGAGAAGGCTGTCAGAGAACAGAGAACACGAGGCTTGATCAAATGCCAAATTAATTTGTTGCAAGTTAGCTTGAGTAAATAGACATCATCTGAGACCTCCTAGTGTGCCTTTAAAAGCTGAATATCGGTCATGTCTTACAGATGGGAAAACTGAAGCAGAGAAAGATTAAATGGCTTTCCTATGTGTAAAAACAAGGCACTAACAGAACTAAGAGAACTGAAGCCTCTGGAATCCCATTTTTTTTCTCTGTTGGACCACGTTGTCTCAATTACAAGGGCAAGGACTCTAAGGAAAACAGGCCTGGGTGGGGGCTCTTTCCCTCTGATCTCCTTGCATGCTATTCCTCCAAGAGAACTCCTTCAAGGATTACAGCAGAAGGATGTGTTCCAAAAGCCATTTTGATGAAATCCCAAGACTAGCAGCAGCAAGCAAGCCTTTCTCACTTTCCAGCTTGATAACAAGTCTCACCGGTTGACAGTTTATTTTCTTTCCAACAATCAAGCCTTGAGTGAAAGAGCACTTGATTCTTGAGTAGGCAATAACAAGCGTAGGCATGGAGTTGTTGCCACTTGTGCTTTCATTTCAACAGCAAAGTAGAAAACCAGATCTGCTGAAAATGAATTGAAATGTTTTCTTTAACCGCCTTCTCCATGTACATCTATTTTCTGTTGGCTTTTCTTAAATGGCATTCACAGAAGTTGACAAAGATTCCCACTTAAGTTTTTTGTCTCTTTTAGCTTTTCATTTCAGGCTTATATAACAAGGTAAAAGATTGATCAATCTTGCCAGCTTTTATAAAGGGTTAAATGCCTTGACTTTCTGTCCCACTGTGGAGGTGGTGAACAGATAAGATGGATGTGAAACAAAAGTGTTAAATCTGACACTGAAGTTCACAAAACCTTGTTATGGGCAGTGAACTCAAATGAAGAGAGAGGTCAGTGAGCAGCACTTAAACCCATGCCCTTAGAAAATCTGGTTAAATCAGGGAATGCATTGCTTTGCTTGTGACTGTAGTGTCTGGAGGGAGCATAAATTATAGACTTGACCAAGGTATCTACTTATGGAGGTAAAATAGCACTTCTGTGGAGCCATTTTCCATTCTCATTTCATGAAGTCTTTGCCCATTCCCAGAGCTATCCACTGGAAACAGGACTAATATATAGGTAAACCAGGTAAAAGTTTGGAGTTCTGGGAGCAGGAATTGTTGCTGTTTTGTAAAAAAGCCTAGGCCACTGAAGTGTTGGCCTTGATTTGTGTCCTGAAGAGTTACTGTGCAAAAGTATTTTGTGCATAAGGGAATAGGGCTATGGAATTACTACTGAATGTTCCATGGGAGAGTTATGTCCAGAGAGATGATTGGTATATTCTCATTTTTTGGACTTGGATACCATCATTGGCAGGTACTGTACAAAGTTTCTATTCCCAAAACTGCCTATCAGTTTCATAGGTTGGTTATTTTAAAGATATTTTGAGGAAATTTCATTCTGAACTAGTTTTAAGTCATCAAAGCTCCATTCAGTTTTAAAGTTCATTAGCATCAGATGTTACTACCATCCCAGATTCTGTAATTTCCATAGTGTTTGAATAGATACAACCTTTAAGTCCCATCCTTCATAAGAATAGAGCTATTTTTTATTTCTATTATCCTTTATAAGATGTGTTAATATAAGAAAGTCATCTGCCATCCCTAAAAATTTCTTTGAATTTTGCTTCTAAAACTGTTCTTTGAATCATATTTTCTAGGACCTCTTAGGGCTTTGTGCAAAAAAATCATTCTCTTCAGCATTACACAGACATTGACTGGGAAATCTCTTTATCACTGGTTTGAATCAAAAGCAATTTTTTTTTTTCCTAGAATCCATTTTAGTCTCCCGTACTGCTGGTTCTCAGTGTGAAAGAATCTATTTAACTGCCTGCTTTTTGGATGGCTTTTAATGTTGTTTTTAGATTTATACAAAGAGTATTTTGCCAATGAGCCTCTTCATCTTCACCACTAGAATGACTTTTAATGGACATCCAGTAGTTTCATACTAAGTAGTTTCTTTTAGCTTTATTCTCCCTAGGGAGGAATGCACTGAATGGCTGGAAATGTCAGCAGCTGCATTAGCTGAAGAGTTTAGCTGCTGCCACCTCCTAGATAAATCTTGCCCTTTCTCATTTCTGTGTTTCTTACTGTTTCCCTCAAAGTCAGCCAAAGAAACTTCCTGTCTGGCATAACACAGATTAGGAACTAAATTAGCAGCTATTATAAATGGGCATTTTTCTATTTATTTCAAGGCAAAATCCATTAAAACTGGCAGAAAAATTAGCTCCATTTCCATAGAGTCAAAAAAAAAAATTAAAAAAAAATCAAACAGAAATATGAAGCTGAGAAAAAGGAAGGAATGTGTGCAGCTGCTTGGAGTCTAGTCCAGGTGAGCCATTGGGAAGTGTGACAAGGACCTGGCCTGACCAACAGGGGAGGTGGATTCTGTGGACATGGACACTCCCTGGGCTGGTTTTGACACACACATGAGGTTTAACATGACAGTAAATTTCCCAGCACAGTCACCCTTTCCTCCAGAATATCTGATCACGGGCCTAGTTGGAGATGGGAAATTAATTAAGTGAACCTTTGCTATTACTCAGCCAGGCAGTTTCTGTCTTGCCCTCATGAGCTGATAAAATTTGGTATTGCTGATAGTGATGACTTAGTCATGTGTTTTGCCTGAGAATGCCCAGACCCAAATCTTCTCTAAGGCCATGACTGTTCTTGGTATTAATTCTTATACTTCATTTGTAGGCATGTTGCAGTGGTTGAAAATAACAACTGAATGGTGGGGGGAATCCTCTGTGTTGTAAAATGGACCCACCAGCATCTTTTGGGAGTTTGTTGACCTCTCAGGAAACGTCTGTAATATTAAGTATGTGTCTTTTATTCATGTTATGTGATCCATACATTCATACATTTTGGTTATGCTGCTCATTGTACACAGAAGTATCACAGGCTGTTCCTTAGAATATAGTTCTGGATCTGTCCTTCATCCAAGTTCTTCAAAGAAAGAAGAGCTTGTGCTTTACAGTGACAGAATCACATTAAACATATATAGCTGCTTGATTAAAACTGAGATCTTGTGTTCAAAGTTCTTGATGTTAAATACTGGAGTCAGCATATCTCACAGCTGTGCAGTTATTTCCAGTGCCAGAAATCAGGTTTGTAGGAAAGAGATTGTATGTCTTGAGTCATCAGTACAGATTAGCCCAGAAATGTTATTTAGTGTGATGGGTTATCAAACTTCACAGTGACTTTCAGAATGGGTGTTTTTACAGATTACTGGTAAAAATGTAATATGAAATCTTATTTTTTTGAACTGCTAAAATGCAGGCCACCTCATTGCCATGGTGCATATGTTGTTAATGAAAGTACTGGAAGGCTCTTAAAAAAAAAATTGTCACTGGTTTTGAGTTAGTCAAGCATTCAGTCTCACAAGTTTGTTCCAGTTAGAAAGAGAATTTGATGTTGGAGACAAATGTCTTTCATCTAATCCTGTTTATGTAGAAAGACATGCCAAGTACCTTTTCCTTGAGCATAGGAGGATCAAACAACAGGAGATTGTTTTCAGCTGGTACCCAGTCTCAAAAGCTGTCTAGGATTTTCTTTGTGCTGCATCCCACATTTGCCCAGCCTGCATCTGGATTTTCTTTCTAAAATTCTGCTTGTCTGTTGCCCTTTTCATCATACCCACACACCAGTGAAACAAACAATCCTTTACATAGCCTGAATTCCTGACTGTTCCTTTATATTCCTGTTTTGGCCTGTGATAAGCTGTGTATTGGGTACAAGATTGGGTTCAAGAATCTTTCTTTCTTTCTTTTCTTTTTTTCTCTTCTGTTAGTCATATTATTGCTAAATAGTATTCCTGTGGTTTGTACTACCTGTGAGCACATTTTATCAGTCTGCTGCTTGCAGAACAGTGCAACTCTGTGGAAAAGAGAAAGGTGAATGCAGCATAAAGTAAAACTGAGACTCAGGTAACCTGTCAATTCATTGTAGAGAAGAGGAATATGCATAAATTTTCTTGAATAGTGATTTCAGTGATTATTTTCTTATTTTCTTTTTTCATCACTCAGGTTACAGAATAAGAAAACCAGAGTTCTAAAATTATGATGGTAATAGTAATTAATTAATACATAATAATAATAATAATTATAGATTGTGTCTAGAAGCTGAATGGTTCTGGTTGTGCTTCATTATTTACAAATCCCAAGCATAATTTAACACAATTTTTCCAAGCAGCACAGTGCTCTTTTATCATGTCCCTTTCCCAGACCATCTTTCCTGGTTGTCAAAATGTGCCCAGATTTTCATCTCTCTCTGAGAAACTGTCAGTTCTGTAAATCCAGCAGGCAGGACCAGCTTCTCAGTGGCATCAGGACTCTCTTACAGCACCCCCTGAGCTAAAGGCCACCCATCTGCAGCACCAGAACTGAGGTTTAAAATCCCTTTTCTCAGCACTCTCAAGCAGAAACAGGGGCACAGGGCTGAGTTTGCCACTTGCACACATACTTGTGGGTAACTTACTCTCAGGATATCAGATTTGCAATAACTCAAAGCCATTAGAAATGGTTCATGAACATTCAGGCATGCATACATAATTCATGTTAACTGAATACATTGATGTGCACGCTCATAAAACGGAAACAGGTTGCAACTTATTAGTGGAATAAATGGAATTGCTTCTTTATAGCGCGTGTTTTATGCTTCTCCCTCATTTAAACCTAGATCATTAAAATATATAGTTGGCTGATAATTACAATAAATATTCCTATAACGTTTCTGCTTGCCAGCTTCTACGTAATTTTCCTTTGTTTCTCTTTAAAAACATTTATTCTTTTTTCAGTTTGTTCAATATATGCCATGAGGATTTAAAATCTGTGTACTGGTGGGTAACTAACTTCTAAATGAAGGCTTGAGGTAAGATATCAAGTTTTACCTGAGTTAAATTACTTTTAGTGGAGATTCATTGAAAGGATTGAATCCACAATGTTGCTCTTGGCTAAATTCCTCTTACATTATGAGGCAGCTTTACCAATGTTATGTCACTGTTTTTTAGAGGGAGAAAATAACCCACAGTAAACATCACTCATTGAGTAGGGGAAAAGTGGTGGAAACAGGTGTTTCTTCTGCATAAAAATATTTATATTTTACAATATAAATCATGAAAATAGAATAAGTTCCTAAATTTTAATCTACATGAGATGATGAAGGACCCATCACATGTGACATCCCATTAGGCTCAGAGAGATGTTTGTTTTTTGGAAATACACTGTGTGCCTCAGCACTATGAAGGAACATGCAAAAGCTTTTTAGTAGTTTTTTCAGTGTTTAAAAATAAAATTCCTTACATAGTTACAGTTTTGAGCTTCACTGCAGCAAAAAATAATTTTTGCTATACTCAAAAATTAATGTCTATCTCGAAGCTTGGTATTTTAGACTAATAAGCAGTCATGCAAGTTTAAATCCTATTGCAGTCCGTGCAGGAAAAGCTGTCCTGTGGAACTTGATTTTCATAAAGGCCTAGAATCTGAGTGTTTTATATGTCTACAATTTTAAATCTGATAATTTTTAATAATTTTAATTATCAGGTTTAAACAAAATCCACATCCACAAATTTCAGATTTAAGTTTTATTAGATGGATTTAGATCATGGTGATTTATACATTTGTAAATAAAAAATCCAAATGCATTCATTATTTATTCTTCATATAATTTTAGTGCTACCTTATTTTTGGGATGAAAGACCATATCCTTATCCTAAAGAAGGAAGGTAAATATCCATGTCCTTATCCTAAAAAGGAAGGTAAGTTTCAAAGTCTCAGCTCTTGCAAAGAGTTAACTGAAGCTAGAGTAACTGGAATGACTTTTATTGATTCCCTGATGAATTCTTTTATTGTTTTTTTCCACAAAGTGAAACAATTATAAATCTTAAATCTGTACACTTTGATATAAGATGTAATGCTTTCTGTTCTTCTAATGTTCAAGTAACCTTTTTACAGGATTTGTGCATGAAGTTTCTTACTCTGTCCTTCTTATTTTATGTGAGTTGAAACACCAATGGAAAACAGAAATGCTCTGGATTTTTTTAAGACACACAATTGGATGAAGCTTTTCCTTATGTCAACCTAACATCCTCAGTATTTTCATCTTTGCTGTTCCTCCTTAGGATGAAAACATTTGTCCAGTTTCATCAAAGCTGACACCCAAAGCTCCATACTACACATCTTCCCTGTTTAGAAGTGCTCTAAATCATCCTGCTTTTGTTGTTGGTTTGGTTTGGTCTGACAGAAATCCTTGAGCTTCCAAATGCTTTCTTATGTTGTATTAATGGTGGCTGGATGTTACCTGGATATCAGGAACAGCAGACAGGAGTGTTTCAGATGAACTTGAAGTTTGGCTCTGGCACACAGCAATCATTGCTGCAATCACCCAATTCTTCTTTGGCAGATTGTTTAATAGCAACCCGAGTCTGATGTCTAGGTCAGACTACCCAGGATGGGTAGAACTTTAATTCCCTTGCATTAATCCTTTTGATGTACGCCATGAAAGCATAGCCTGTAGCTGTCAAATTATATATGCACTGTGGCTGTAGTCTGTTTAAGTTCAGGACTTAGCATCATGTATTCCAATTCAATTTATTTTTATATCTCATCTTTCACACAGAGGGTCTGAAAATGCTCAACAGTGAGAGACAGAATAATGAGATAATGCTTTACAGAACTGTGAAAAGTGACTTGCATATAGATAGCAAGGAAGGCAAAGGTTGGACTTGCATGAGAGAAGCCAGCTGTAAATTAAAAGCAGGAGTAGTATAAATACAGAGCAGTTCTGATAGAAGAGACTTGAAAAGTGTAGGGAAAAGGTTTAACTTCCTGTAAGAGTCAGTGGTAGAATAATAAAGCTTTGACATATTCAGGGATGAAACTTGGTGCTAAATGATGTTTTGCATTGCAGGAATTTGTGTTATTGGGATTGAACAGCATGCTGCTAAACTTTTTACTTATGGGAGAAATAATATAAGGATGGAAAGGTAAAAATCTTTTGATAATATCTGGCTGGTGATAGAGCTCCTACTGAGGGGCTGAATCAAGACATGATTAAACTGTGAAGGAAGGAACAATATTGAGAAAGGAGAGGGGTATAAAGGTTATTTTAGACAAAACTAATTCTGGTCTGATTTCAAGAATCATAATGGAAGTATGGAAATAGTGGGAAACCTTCTGGTAGGGGATGGGGGTGAGGGCAGGTGATAAAAATATAAGAGTCTGTGGAGATGATTAGGTATCTTGGGGGAGTGTTCATTCCCAGATCATTTCACGTGTCTTTCACCCATAACATTTTCTCATTTCTCCCAACCTGCAATATCCATCACTGCAAAAGGAAAGTGGATTTTCACATCATGGGATTTTATCCTGGTTTTCTTTGTTAAAGTCTTTGTGACTTTCTTGGTAAGGTCTGAGTCTTGTGATGTTTAGTGAAGTAGTAAAACCAAGTTCTTAGCTGAAGACATTAGTAGCAGACAGAACATTCTACCTTTGAACTTCTCTACAGAAAAAGACAACATACTACTAGATTCACTTCCCCCACATTCCTGGATTACCTTAGTTGCATGCACAAAATCCTGATGTAGACCAGATTTGAATTGAGGACCACAGATAAATTTACATCAATTTTATTAGATTGATGCATCAAGCATGGAAGCTGAAGGGGAAAAAAAGGACAGAGCCTTTAAGCAGTGAAGAATGGCAAAGGTATATAAAACCTAAAAGCAGAAAAAAGCTTCAAATATAGATTTTGCTTTTTGAGGACAGCATCAAAAGTTGACTGTTGGAAAGGTTTGGGAAGGACAGAGTATAAATAACCAGTGCTCTTCTGGTCACTCATCTTTATTTGACTACGTGTAGGCTGCAGTCTGAGATTTCCTGTGTCCCATGAGACTGAGTGAATACTGATTTTTAGATAAAAAGCAGATGTCAATGTATTATCAAATGGTTCATGGTCAGAAGTAGTTAGAAAAAAGGCATGGCAAAAAAATATGTCATGAGAAAGATATCAAGAAAAAGTAAATGGATCTCCTTGTTGGAGTCAAGAAGAGTCCTGCCCCAAAACTGTCAAGTCAATTTGGTTGGTCTTTGCTGACCTTCACTGAACTTCAGAAAAGGCCTGGGTTTAGAAGGTAATCTCACTCTGATTTGCAGAGTCACGAGCATCTGTGTAGAGCTTCCTGCAAATTTTTGATATACACCTTAATATGCAGTGTAGCATGCTATAAAATTCAATTACCGCAGAAGTTGTTTTGTTCCCAAAGTTCCTTTAATATAAATGAGCTGGCTGGACATAGTAGAAAATTGTGGGATGTTTCATACTCAGTGATGAATTTGTCATAGGACCACAATGTAACTAGTTATTGAATATTGTGAATATATTATCTACTAATAAAAAAGTCATGCTGTTTAGCATCATTACACTAACAAGTCACAATGACCCCATACACAAATTATTTTTGTTTACACAGACCTCCCAGCAGCCTGCTAAATGCAGTTTGCCAGTCAAAGTTTTGTAACTGTGATGCCTCAGTTTGTTCTTTACATCCAGGACAGGGCTGTAGTGCAGATTACTGGTGTAGTGCATAAATCAATCCTTATTTCTGCTCCCTTTCTGCATATATGTTATGAAAGCAGAAAGGATGTTTGAAGTTGCCCAGGTAATCTGAGAGGATGCTATCTTCCATCTATCCTTTTTATCAACAACTTTGCAATAGCTGGTGCAAAACTGTAACATGTTGAGAAAGGTTTTGGATCTAAAAGATTTCATCACCTTTAAATGACAGTCAGTGAAGGAGCTTAACTGAACACATGCACTTTCTGCTCTGTGGAGCAGTTAATAAAATATGAACTTAGCACACAGTCTAATATTGATTTCTCTGGGAAAGACTGGATTGATATTAGATAATGATGTTGCATATGGACAGCAAATTACTTGAAAGACCTACTCAGCTTTTTGATATTCACACTGCATTTTCAACACATCCTGCAAATATATCAGAACATTTCCTATCTAACCAAAATCACTGCACCTGATATTTGACAGAATGTTCATCAGCATTCTCCCTGTGCCTCAGTGAAATGCATTAGGTGCTGATGTGCCCTCTGAAATTCAGAGAAGGAAACCATCCAATATACCTCAAAATATCAAGTGTTGACTTTCCTGTCTTTCAGAAAATGAGTCAAAGGATGCTCTGGCCATTCTCTGGGGAAAGCAAAACCTTGGCTTTCCATTCCCTTGCATTGCTAGCCCAAAATCTGAGCTGTATCTCTGCAAAAACATGAACATAGTCAGGAAAATGTCAAGGAATGCCAGAAATTTGGTTAATATTTGGGGAGGGAAAGGAAGAGCTCTGTCAGCTACTGTAGTGTGTTGGGTCAATTCTTCAGTAGTTCTTGGTACTGAAGGTATCTTAACCTATTTCATTTATTAAACTACAGATCAATCAAAGGACCAAATATAAAGAAATTCACCTTTGCTCATACTATCTCTTTGCTGAGATTTGAAGAACGTTGTATAAAATAATGCTCTGTGTAATTGAGAAGGGTGCATCTCCTGTTTTTGGAGCCTTGGAGTTTTGCAGTGAGCCCCAGCCAGCATTAGGGTACAGTACATTTAAAGGAAATGGTTTAGCAGTGGATAATGAAAGCCTAGGAAAAGGAACAGGGTGGGAATTTGGACAAGAGATTGGAGACTGGGCTCTGTGGCATATAAAGGGATGTAGTTAGGACTGGAATTAATGTTGATGTCAGGGGTACCAATGGACTCTCCTAAATAGGGGGATGAATATTTTCCTTCAATAAAGTCTGAGTATCCTTTTGAAGAAGCTACCATAGCTCAGTCTGCAATTGTGAACCTCAGCCAGAAATAACTGAGAGAGGACATTTGGCTTGTGGTATATGGTAGTCAGGCTAGATGACAGGAATTGTCTTTTATGGCTGCAGAAATATTTGTTTTTCAAAGGATCTGCCTCAAAAGATTATAAAGTATGGTGATTTTTACTTTGTCTTGTAGATAATCACACTTGAAGTCTTCTGACATCAAATTCTTATGCACTCTTAATGCCATAGAAAGGCACTTGCTTACCTTCAGGTAAGGTAGCACAAAAAAAGTGAATATTTTTTCTTCAAATGAAGGATATATATTGTTTTACTTCTGCTAACTTTTCTTTAATATTCAAGGCTTAAATGACTGTTCACTAAATTTATTGCTTTATACAAAGACTGAGGGTTTCTGACTGTAAGTCTACAGATAAAAAGCTGCCATATTAAGAATTGGTTAAAAAGAATGGCAGAACCCTACAGGTGGTTACTTAGCCCATGGTGCATGCTTATTTAATGTGTAAGAGCACCTGAAAAATCCATGTGCATTTCTAATTGCATACTTCAATCTTGGTATGTGGTGACTGATTCAAAATGTTTTTGCCTTTCTTTCTAAAACCATGATTTTTATTTACCACATCTTTTAAATAATGTAGACTGTTTTTCAGAGGTTGGGGTAGGGATTTTAAAAAATATATTGATCTTATTTTCCTTTCATAATTAAAACAAATACAAAGTAAGGCCAAAGAAAAGTTAAAAAATCACTTTGAGTTGCTGTATTTAGTCATAAAAATAGCTTCTTGACAAATATTTCTTCATTAAAACTTTGATCTAGTGAGCCTTGGAGCTTTGGAAGTGTGAGATGCTCATGGAGCAGTAATGTGATATTGTCCTGGTTTGGTGGGTCCCCCAAAAAGCCGGCCT
>JAREIS010002246.1:0-12756 GCA_030060385.1 Muscicapa striata striata | reverse complement strand
CCTAATGTTAAAAACTGGGAGGTGTGGTTTTTTACAGAGGAAAATGGCCAATGTTCATATCCAGGCCCTTGGCCTGGCATCGGCTTGAAACCTCAAATTCCGATCAATCAGGATATCTCCCAGACTAAAACTGCCACCACTTAGAATCGTGGCTACCTCTGGAGAGACAATGTCTTCCTCAAACTGGTATTAAGAAACTGGGAGGGTATGGTTTTTTTCAGAGGGGAAATGGCCCATGTTCTGCCAGGGCCCTTGGCCTGAGACTGGGCGTCTGAAACCTCAGATTCCGAAGCAATCAGAATTTCTCCCAAACAAAACATGCCACCGTATATAATCCTGGCGCTTTGAGAGACAATATCTTCCTCCAAACTTGTATTAAGAAACTGGGAGGGTGTGGTTTTATTTCAGAGGAAAATGTCCAGTGTTCGTTTCCAGGGCCCTTGGCCTGAGACTGCTGACGTTGGACAGCTCAAATTGCGAATGGATCAGGTTTCTCCCAGACTAAAATGCCACCACTTAGAATCGTGACTATTTTTGGAGAGACAATGTCTTCCTCCAAACTTGTATTAAGAAACTGGGAGGGTGTGGTTTTTTTCAGAGGAAAATGTCCAGTGTCTCGTGTGGGAGGACAATGGGCCTGTGACTGGGTGTCTGACAGCTAAAATTCGAACTGACTCAGGTTTTCTCCCAACTAAAGATGCCACAACCGGGAGAACCCCTGGCTACTTTCAGAGACTGTATCTTCCTCCTAAATGGTATTAAGAAACTGGGATGGTGTGGTTTTGTTCAGAGAAAATGTCCAGTGTTCGTGTTCAGGGCAATGGGCCTGAAACTGGCGTCTGAAACCTCAAATTCAAGGGATCAGGATTTTCTCCCAGATTAAAGGTGGCACCAGTTATAACCCTGGCTACTTCTGGAGAGACTGTATCTTCTACCTAAAGTGTATTAAGAAACTGGGAGGGTATGGTTTTTTAGAGAGGGAAAATGGCCAATGTTCATATCCAGGGCGCTTGGCACGAGACTGGGCGTCGAAAACCTCAAATTCCGAAGGAATCAGGATTTCTCCCAGACGAAAATACTAACACTGGGAGAACTCTGGCTGTTCATGGAGTGCCAAAAGCCTCCTCTAAATGGATATTACAAAAGTGGTGAAGTGATCTTTATTTCACAGAGAAATAGGCCCTTCTTTGCATGCAGGGCATGGTCCTGAGACTGGGCTTGACCCTGCTAAAATTCCAAACCTAATGCTTCCTCCCAGACTAAAGATGCCAGCACTTAGAAGCCTGGCTACTTTTGGAGAGACCAACACTACCTCCAAACTGGTATTAAGAAACTGGGAGGGTATGGTTTTTTTCAGAGGGAAAATTGCCCATGTTCGTAGGCAGGGCAATTTGGCTGAGACTGGGCGTCTGACACCTAAAATTTGAAGGGATCAGGATTTCTCCCAGACTAAAGATGCAGCCTCATAGAACCTTGGCTACATTTGAAGAGACTGTATGTTCCTCCTAAAGTGTATTAAGAAACTGGGAGGTTGTGGTATTTTACAGAGGGAAAATTGCCAATGTTCATATCCAGGGCCCTTGGCCTGAGCCTGGGCGTCTGAAACCTCAAATTCAGGCTAAATCAGGATTTCTCCCGACTAAAAACCACTTAGAATCCTGCCTACTTCTGGATCGACAATGTCTTCCTCCACACTTGTACTAAGAAACTGGGAGGGTGTGGTTTTTTTCTTTCAGAGGAAAATATCCAGAGCTCGTGTCAAGTGCACAGGGCCGCGCTGGGCATCCTGACATCTAAAATTCAACGGATCAGGATTTCTTCCAGACTAAAGATGCCACCACTGAGAACCCTGGCTACTTTCTGAGACTGTATCCTCCTCATAAATGGTATTAAGAAACTGGGAGGTTGTGGATTTTTAGAGAGGGAAAATGGCCAATGTTCATATCCAGGGCCCTTGGCATGAGACTGGTCAGTCCGAAGCTCAAATTCCAAAGCAATCAGGGATTTCTCCCAGACTAAAACTGCCACCACTGAGAACCCTGGCTGTTCATGGAGTGCCAAAAGCCTCCTCTCTAAATGGATAATACACAAAGTGGTGAAGTGATCTTTATTTCACAGAGGAATAGGCCCCTTCGTTGCATGCAGGGGCATGGTCCTGAGACTGGGCTTTGGCCTGCAAAATTTCAAACCTAATGTTTTCTCCCAGACTAAAGATGCCAGCAGTTAGAAGCCTAGCTGCTTTTGGAGAGACCAACACTAACTCCAAACTGGTATTAAAAACTGGGAGGGGGCTATGGTTTTCAGAGGAAAAATTGCCCATGTTCGTAAAGCCAGGGCAAAGGGCCTGAGACTCAAGCGTCTGAAAAGTCAGATTCGAAGCAATCAGAATTTCTCCCAAACTAAACATGCCACCCTATATAATCCTGGCTATTTTGGAGAGACAATCTCTTCCTCCAAACTTGTATTAAGAAACTGGGAGGGTGTGGTTTATTTCAGAGTAAAATGTCCAGTGTTCGTTTCCAGGGCCCTTGGCCTGAGACTGGGCGTCTGACAGCTCAAATTCCGAATGGATCGGGATTTCTCCCAGACTAAAGATGCCACCACTGAGAACCCTGGCTACTTTTGGAGAGACTGTATCTTCCTCCTAAATGGTATTAAGAAACTGGGAGGGTGTGGTTTTTTACAGAGGGAAAATGGCCAATGTTCATATCCAGGGCCCTTGGCCGGGAGACAGGCCGTCTGAAACCTCAATATCCCAATGGATCAGAATTTCTCCCAGACGAAAAATACCAACACTGAGAACTCTGGCTGTTCATGGAGAGCCAAAAGGCCGCCTCTAAATGGATATCACAAAAGTGGTAAAGTGATCTTTATTTCACAGAGAAATAGGCCCTTCTTTGCATGCAGGGGCGTGGTCCTGAGACTGGGCTTCGGCCTGCTAAAATTCCAAACGTAATGTTTTCTCCCAGACTAAAGATGCCAGCAGTTAGAAGCCTGGCTACTTTTGGAGGGACTAACACTACCTCCAAACTGGTATTAAGAAACTGGGAGGGTATGGTTTTTTTCAGAGGGAAAATTGCCCATGTTTGTAGCCAGGGCAATTGGCCTGAGACCGGGCGTCTGAAACCTCAGATTCCGAATCAATCAGAATTTCCCCCAAACCAAACATGCCACTGTATATAATCCTGGCTACTTTTGGGGAGACAATATCTTCCTCCAAACTTGTATTAAGAAACTGGGAGGGTGTGGTTTATTTCAGAGTAAAATGTCCAGTGTTCGTTTCCAGGGCCCTTGGCCTGAGACTGGGCGTCTGACAGCTCAAATTCCGAATGGATCGGGATTTCTCCCAGACTAAAGATGCCACCACTGAGAACCCTGGCTACTTTTGGAGAGACTGTATCTTCCTCCTAAATGGTATTAAGAAACTGGGAGGGTGTGGTTTTTTACAGAGGGAAAATGGCCAGTGTTCATATCCAGGGCCCTTGGCCGGAGACAGGCCATCTGAAACCTCAAATTCCGAATGGAGCAGGATTTCTCCCAGACTAAAAATACTAACACTGAGAACTCTGGCTGTTCATGGAGAGCCAAAAGGCCTCCTCTAAATGGATATTACAAAAGTGGTGAAGTGATCTTTATTTCACAGAGGAATAGGCCTTCTTTGCATGCAGGGCATGGTCCTGAGACTGGGCTTCGGCCGGCTAAAATTCCAAACCTAATGTTTTCTCCCAGACTAAAGATGCCAGCAGTTAGAAGCCTGGCTACTGTTGGAGAGATCAACACTACCTCCAAACTGGTATTAAGAAGCTGGATGGTGTGGTTTTGTTCAGAGGAAAATGTCCAGTGTTCGTGTTGTGGGCAATGGGCCTGAAACTGGGCGTCTGAAACCTCAAATTCCGAAGGGATCAGGATTTCTCCCAGACTAAAGATGCCACCAGTTATAACCCTGGCTACTTTTGGAGAGACTGTATCATCTACCTAATGTGTATTAAGAAACTGGGAGGGTGTGTTTTTACAGAGGGAAATTGCCAATGTTCATATCCAGGGCCCTTGGCCTGCGACCGGCGTCTGAAACCTCAAATTCGAATCAATCAGATTTCTCCCAGACTAAAAATGCCACCACTTAGAATCGTGGCTACTTCTGGATCGAAAATATCTTCCTCCAAACTTGTATTAAGAAACTGGGAGGGTGTAGTTTTTTTACAGAGGAATATGTCCAGTGTTCGTGTTGAGGGCAATGGGCCAGAAACTGGGCGTCTGACAGCTAAAATTCTGAAGGGATCAGGATTTCTCCCACACTAAAGATGCCACCAGTTATAACCCTGGCTACTTTCAGAGAGACTGTATCTTCTACCTAATGTGTATTAAGAAAGTGGGAGGGTGTGTGTTTTTACAGAGGGAAAATTGCCAATGTTCATATCCAGGGCCCTTGGTCTGAGACCGGGCGTCTGAAACCTCAAATTCCGAAGCAATCAGGATTTCTCCCAGACTAAAAATGCCACCACTTAGAATCGTGGCTACTTCTGGATCGACAATGTCTTCCTCCAAACTTGTATTAAGAAACTGGGAGGGTTTGGTTTTTTTCAGAGGAAAATGTCCAGTGTTCGTGTTGAGGGCAATGGGCCTGAGACTGGGCGTCTGACAGCTAAAATTCCGAAAGGATCAGGATTTCTCCCAGACTAAAGATGCCACCACTGAGAACCCTGGCTACTTTCGAAGAGACTGTATCTTCCTCCTAAATGGTATTAAGAAACTGGGAGGTTGTGGTTTTTACAGGGGGAAAATGGCCAATGTTCATATCCAGGGCCCTTGGCCGGAGACAGGCCGTCTGAAACCTCAAATTCCCAATGGATCAGGATTTCTCCCAGACTAAAAATATTGACCCTGAGAACTCTGGCTGTTCATGGAGAGCCAAAGGCCTCCTCTAAATCGATATTACAAAAGTGGTGAAGTGATCTTAATTTCCCAGAGGAATAGGCCCTTCATTGCGTGCAGGGGCATGGTCCTGAGATTCGGCTTCGGCCTGCAAAAATTACAAACCTAATGTTTTCTCCCAGACTAAAGATGCCAGCAGTTAGAAGCCTGGCTACTGTTGGAGAGACCAACACTACCTCCAAACTGGTATTAAGAAACAGGGATGGTGTGGTTTTGTTCAGAGGAAAATGTCCAGTGTTCGTGTTGAGGGCAATGGGCCTGAGACTCGGCGTCTGACAGCTATAATTCCGAACGGATCAGGATTTCTCCCAGACTAAAGATGCCACCACTGAGAACCCTGGCTACTTTTGGAGAGACTATATCTTCCTCCTAAATGGTATTAAGAAACTGGGAGGTTGTGGTTTTTTAAAGAGGGAAAATGGCCAATGTTCATATCCAGGGCCCTTGGCCTGAGGCAGGCCGTCTGAAACCTCAAATTCCAAATGGATCAGGATTTCTCCCAGACGAAAAGTACCAACACTGAGAACTCTGGCTGTTCATGGAGAGCCAAAAGCCTCCTCTAAATGGATATCACAAAAGTGGTGAAGTGATCTTTATTTCACAGAGAAATAGGCCCTTCTTTGCATGCAGGGCATGGTCCTGAGACTGGGCTTCGGCCTGCTAAAATTCCAAACCTAATGTTTTCTCCCAGACAAAAGATGCCAGCAGTTAGAAGTCTGGCTACTGTTGGAGAGACTAACACTACCTCCAAACTGGTATTAAGAAACTGGGAGAGTATGGTTTTTTTCAGAGGGAAAATGGCCCGTGTTCGTAGCCAGGGCAATGGGCCTGAGACTGGGCGTCTGAAACCTCAGATTCCGAATCAATCAGAATTTCCCCCAAATCAAACATGCCACCGTATATTATCCTGGCTACTCCTGGATCGACAATGTCTTCCTCCAAACTTGTATTAAGAAACTGAGAGGATGTGGTTTTTTTCAGAGGAAAATGTCCAGTGTTCGTGTCCAGGGCAATGGGCCTGTGACTGGGCGTCTGACAGCTATAATCCTGAAGGGATCAGGATTTCTCCCAGACTAAAGATGCCACCACTGAGAACCCTGGCTACTTTTGGAGAGACTGTATCTTCCTCCTAAATGGTATTAAGAAACTGGGAGGTTGTGGTTTTTTATAGAGGGAAAATGGCCAATGTTCATATCCAGGGCCCTAGGCCGGAGACAGGCCGTCTGAAACCTCAAATTCCGAATGGATCAAGATTTCTCCCAGACTAAAAATACTGACACGGAGAACTCTGGCTGTTCATGGAGAGCCTAAGGCCTCCTCTAAATCGATCTTACAAAACTGGTGAAGTGATCTTTATTTCCCAGAGGAATAGGCCCTTCATTGCATGCAGGGGCATGGTCCTGAGACTGGGCTTCGGCCTGCTAAAATTCCAAACCTAATGTTTTCTCCCAGACTAAAGATGCCAGCGGTTAGAAGCCTGGCTACTTTTGGAGAGACTAACACTACCTCCAAACTGGTATTAAGAAACTGGGATGGTGTGGTTTTGTTCAGAGGAAAATGTCCAGTGTTCGTGTTGAGGGCAATGGGCCTGAAACTGGGCTTCTGAAATCTCAAATTCCGAAGGGATCAGGATTTCTCCCAGAATAAAGATGCCACCAGTTATAACCCTGGCTGCTTTTGGAGAGACTGTATCTTCTACCTAATGTGTATTAAGAAACTGGGAGGGTGTGGTTTTTTACAGAGGGAAAATTGCCAATGTTCATATCCACGGCCCTTGGCCTACGACCGGGCGTCTGAAACCTCAAATTCTGAAGCAATCAGGATTTCTCCCACACTAAAGATGCCACCACTGAGAACTCTGGCTACATTTGGAGAGACTGTATCATCCTCCTAAATGGTATTAAGAAACTGGGAGGTTGTGGTTTTTTACAGAGGGAAAATGGCCAATGTTCATATCCAGGGCCCTTGGCATGAGATTGGGCGTCCGAAACCTCAAATTCCGAAGCAATCGGGATTTCTCCCAGACTAAAAATGCCACCACTTAGAATCCTTGGTTCCTCTGGAGAGACAATGTCTTCCTCCAAACTTGTATTAAGAAAGTGGGAGGGTGTGTGTTTTTACAGAGGGAAAATTGCCAATGTTCATATCCAGGGCCCTTGGTCTGAGACCGGGCGTCTGAAACCTCAAATTCCGAAGCAATCAGGATTTCTCCCAGACTAAAAATGCCACCACTTAGAATCGTGGCTACTTCTGGATCGACAATGTCTTCCTCCAAACATGTATTAAGAAACTGGGAGGGTTTGGTTTTTTTCAGAGGAAAATGTCCAGTGTTCGTGTTGAGGGCAATGGGCCTGAGACTGGGCGTCTGACAGCTAAAATTCCGAAAGGATCAGGATTTCTCCCAGACTAAAGATGCCACCACTGAGAACCCTGGCTACTTTTGGAGAGACTGTATCTTCCTCCTAAATGGTATTAAGAAACTGGGAGGTTGTGGTTTTTTACAGGGGGAAAATGGCCAATGTTCATATCCACGGCGCTTGGCCTGAGCCTGGGCATCTGAAACCGCAAATTTCGAAACAATCAGGATTTCTCCCAGACTAAAAATGCCACCACTGAGAACCCTGGCTGTTCATGGAGAGCCAAAAGCCTCCTCTAAATGGATATCACAAAAGTGGTGAAGTGATCTTTATTTCACAGAGGAATAGGCCCTTCTTTGCATGCAGGGGCATGGTCCTGAGACTGGGCTTCGGCCTGCTAAAATTCCAAACCTAATGTTTTCTCCCAGACTAAAGATGCCAGCAGTTAGAAGCCTGGCTACTGTTGGAGAGGTCAACACTACCTCCAAACTTGTATTAAGAAACTGGGATGGTGTGGTTTTGTTCAGAGGAAAATGTCCTGTGTTCGTCTTGAGGGCAATGGGTCTGAGACTGGGCATCTGACAGCTAAAATTCCGAAAGGATCAGGATTTCTCCCAGACTAAAGACGCCACCATCATAACCATGGCTACTTTTGGAGAGACTGTATCTCTCTTTTAAAGTGTATTAAGAAACTGGGAGGGTGTTTTTTTACATAGGGAAAATTGCCAATGTTCATATCCACGGCCCTTGGCCTACGACCGGGCATCTGAAACCTCAGATTCTGAAGCAATCAGGATTTCTCCCACACTAAAGATGCCACCACTGAGAACCCTGGCTACATTTGGAGAGACTGTATCATCCTCCTAAATGGTATTAAGAAACTGGGAGGTTGTGGTTTTTTACAGAGGGAAAATGGCCAATGTTCATATCCAGGGCCCTTGGCATGAGATAGGGCGTCCGAAACCTCAAATTCCGAAGCAATCGGGATTTCTCCCAGACTAAAAATGCCACCACTTAGAATCCTGGGTACCTCTGGAGAGACAATGTCTTCCTCCAAACTTGTATTAAGAAACTGGGAGGGTGTGGTTTTTTACAGAGGGAAAATTGCCAATGTTCATATCCAGGGCCCTTGGCCTGAGATCGGGCGTCTGAAACCTCAAATTCCGAAGCAATCAGGATTTCTCCCAGACTAAAAATGCCACCATTTAGAATCGTGGGTACCTCTGGACAGACAATGTCTTCCTCCAAACTTGTATTAAGAAACTGGGAGGTTGTGGTTTTTTTCAGAGGAAAATGTCCAGTGTTCGTGTTGAGGGCAATGGGCCTGAGACTGGGCGTCTGACAGCTAAAATTCCGAAGGGATCAGGATTTCTCCCAGACTAAAGATGCCACCACTGAGAACCCTGGCTACTTTCGGAGAGACTGTATCTTCCTCCTAAATGGTATTAAGAAACTGGGAGGTTGTGGTTTTTTACAGAGGGAAAATGGCCAATGTTCATATCCAGGGCCCTTGGCCGGAGACAGGCCGTCTGAAACCTCAATATCCCAATGGATCAGAATTTCTCCCAGATGAAAAATACCAACACTGAGAACTCTGGCTGTTCATGGAGAGCCAAAAGGCCGCCTCTAAATGGATATCACAAAAGTGGTAAAGTGATCTTTATTTCACAGAGAAATAGGCCCTTCTTTGCATGCAGGGGCATGGTCCTGAGACTGGGCTTCGGCCTGCTAAATTTCCAAACCTAATGTTTTCTCCCAGACTAAAGATGCCAGCAGTTAGAAGCCTGGCTACTTTTGGAGAGACTAACACTACCTCCAAACTGGTATTAAGAAACTGGGAGGGTATGGTTTTTTTCAGAGGGAAAATTGCCCATGTTTGTAGCCAGGGCAATTGGCCTGAGACCGGGCGTCTGAAACCTCAGATTCCGAATCAATCAGAATTTCTACCAAACCAAACATGCCACTGTATATAATCCTGGCTACTTTTGGGGAGACAATATCTTCCTCCAAACTTGTATTAAGAAACTGGGAGGGTGTGGTTTATTTCAGAGTAAAATGTCCAGTGTTCGTTTCCAGGGCCCTTGGCCTGAGACTGGGCGTCTGACAGCTCAAATTCCGAAAGGATCAGGATTTCTCCCAGACTAAAGATGCCACCACTGAGAACCCTGGCTACTTTCGGAGAGACTGTATCTTCCTCCTAAATGGTATTAAGAAACTGGGAGGTTGTGGTTTTTTACAGGGGGAAAATGGCCAATGTTCATATCCAGGGCCCTTGGCCGGAGGCAGGCCGTCTGAAATCTCAAATTCCGAAGCAATCAGGAATTCTCCCAGACTAAAACTGCCACCACTGACAACCCTGGCTGTGCATGGAGTGCCAAAAGCCTCCTCTAAATGGATATTACAAAAGTGGTGAAGTGATCTTTATTTCACAGAGAAATAGGCACTTCTTTGCATGCATGGGCATGGTCCTGAGACTGGGCTTCAGCCTGCTAAAATTCCACACCTAATGTTTTCTCCCAGACTAAAGATGCCAGCGGTTAGAAGCCTGGCTACTGTTGGAGAGACCAACACTACCTCCAAACTGGTATTAAGAAACTGGGAGGGTATGGTTTTTTTCAGAGGGAAAATTGTCCATGTCCGTAACCAGGGCAATTGGGCTGAGACTGGGCGTCTGACACCTATAGTTCGGAAGTGATCAGGATTTCTCCCAGACTAAAGATGCAACCTCTTAGAACCTTGGCTGCTTTTGAAGAGACTGGATCTTCCTCCTAAATAATATTAAGAAACTGGGGGGGTGTGTTTTTTTACAGACGGAAAATTGCAAGTGTTCATATCCACGGCGCTTGGCCTGAGCCTGGGCAACTGAAACCGCAAATTTCGAAACAATCAGGATTTCTCCCAGACTAAAAATGCCAACACTGAGAACCCTGGCTGTTCATGGAGAGCCAAAAGCCTCCTCTAAATGGATATCACAAAAGTGGTGAAGTGATCTTTATTTCACAGAGGAATAGGCCCTTCTTTGAATGCAGGGGCATGGTCCTGAGAGTGGGTTTCAGCCTGCTAAAATTCCAAACCCAATGTTTTCTCCGAGACTTAAGATGCCAACAGTTAGAAGCCTGGCTACTGTTGGAGAGGTCAACACTACCTCCAAACTGGTATTAAGAAACTGGGATGGTGTGGTTTTGTTCAGAGGAAAATGTCCAGTGTTCGTGTTGAGGGCAATGGGCCTGAAACTGGGAGTCTGAAACTTCATATTCCGAACGGATCAGGATTTCTCCCAGACTAAAGATGCCACCAGTTATAACCCTGGCTACTTTTGGAGAGACTGTATCTTCTACATAATGTGTATTAAGCAACTGGGAGGGCGTGTGTTTTTACAGAGGGAAAATTGCCAATGTTCATATCCAGGGCCCTTGACCTGAGACCGGGCGTCTGAAACCTCAAATTCCGAAGCAATCAGGATTTCTCCCAGGCTAAAAATGCCACCACTTAGAATCGTGGCTACTTCTGGAGAGACAATGTCTTCCTCCAAACTTGTATTAAGAAACTGGGAGGGTGTGGTTTTTTTCAGAGGAAAATGTCCAGTGTTTTTGTTGAGGGCAATGGGCCTGAGACTGGGCGTCTGACAGCTAAAATTCCGAACGGATCAGGATTTCTCCCAGACTAAAGATGCCACCACTGAGATCCCTGGCTACTTTCAGAGAGACTGTATCTTCTACCTAAAGTGTATTAAGAAACTGGGAGGTTGTGGTTTTTTTACGGAGGGAAAATGGCCAATGTTCATATCCAGGGCTCTTGGCATGAGACTGGGCGTCCGAAACCTCAAATTCCGAAGCAATCAGGATTTCTCCCAGACTAAAACTGCCACCACTGAGAACCTGGCTGTTCATGGAGAGCCAAAAGCCTCCTCTAAATGGATATCATAAAAGTGGTGAAGTGATCTTTATTTCACAGAGGAATAGGCCCTTCTTTGCATGCAGGGGCATGGTCCTGAGACTGGGCTTCGGCCTGCTAAAATTCCAAACCTAATGTTTTCTCCCAGACTAAAGATGCCAGCAGTTAGAAGCCTGGCTACTGTTGGAGAGGTCAACACTACCTCCAAACTTGTATTAAGAAACTGGGATGGTGTGGTTTTGTTCAGAGGAAAATATCCAGTGTTCGTGTTGAGGGCAATGGGCCTGAGACTGGGTGTCTGAAACCTCAAATTCCGAAGGGATCAGGATTTCTCCCAGACTAAAGATGCCACCAGATATAACCCTGTCTTCTTTTGGAGAGACTGTATCTTCTAACTAAAGTGTATTAAGAAACTGGGAGTGTGTGGTCTTTTACAGAGGGAAAATGGCCAATGTTCATATCCAGGGCCCTTGGCATGAGACAGGCCGTCTGAAACCTCAAATTCCGAATGGATCAGGATTTCTCCCAGACGAAAAACGCTAACACTGAGAACTCTGGCTGTTCATGAAGAGCCAAAAGCCTCCTCTAAATGGATATCACAAAAGTGGTGAAGTGATCTTTATTTCACAGAGAAATAGGCCCTTCTTTGCATGCAGGGGCATGGTCCTGAGACTGGGCTTCGGCCTGCTAAAATCCCAAACCTAATGTTTTCTCCCAGACTAAAGATGCCAGCGGTTAGAAGCCTGGCTACTTTTGGAGAGACCAACACAACCTCCAAACAGGTATTAAGAAACTGGGAGGGTATGGTTTTTTTCAGAGGGAAAATTGCCCATGTTCGTAGCCAGGGCAATTGGGCTGAGACTGGGCGTCTGACACCTATAATTCGGAAGGGATCAGGATTTCTCCCAGACTAAAGATGCAACCTCTTAGAACCTTGGCTGCTTTTGAAGAGACTGGATCTTCATCCTAAATGATATTAAAAAACTGGGAGGATGTGCTTTTTTACAGAGGGAAAATTGCAAATGTTCATATCCAGGGGCCTTGGCCTGAGCCTGGGCATTTGAAACCGCAAATTTCGAAACAATCAGGATTTCTCCCAGACTAAAAATGCCACCACTGAGAATCGTGGCTACTTCTGGAGAGACAATGACTTCCTCCAAACTTGTATTAAGAAACTGGGAGGATGTGGTTTTTTTCAGAGTAAAATGTCCAGTGTTCCTTTCCAGGGCCCCTGGCCTGAGACTGGGCTTTTGACAGCTCAAATTGCGAATGGATCAGGATTTCTCCCAGACTAAAGATGCCACCACTGAGAACCCTGGCTACTTTCGGAGAGACTGTATCTTCCTCCTAAATGGTATTAGGGAACTGGGAGAGTGTGGTTTTTTACAGAGGGAAAATGGCCAATGTTCATATCCGGGCCCTTGGCCGAGAGACAGGCCGTCTGAAACCTCTAATTCCGAATGGATCAGGATTTCTCCCTGACGAAAAATGCTAACACTGAGAACTCTGGCTGTTCATGGAGAGCCAAAAGCCTCCTCTAAATGGATATCACAAAAGTGGTGAAGTGATCTTT
>JAREIS010002245.1:0-12002 GCA_030060385.1 Muscicapa striata striata | reverse complement strand
GGGAAATTTTGGGGAATTTTTGGGAATTTTGGGAATTTTTTCGGGAATTTTGGGGAATTTTTTGGGGATTTTTTTGGGCTGCTGGGTATTATGGGATGGGGATCCCTGGTGCTGAGGGAGCTGCACAGGTGGGAACCCCAGGCCCAGGTGAGGAGAGCCTGGGAGAACGTGATCCAGGAGTGAAATTGGGAATAATTTTGGAATCTTTTGGGAATTTGGAATTTGATTTGAACCTTGGGACTTTGGAATTTGTGGAACTTTGGGGATCTTTTGGGAATTTTGGGAATTCTTGAACCTTTGGGACTTTGAATTTTGAACCTTGGGAACCTCAGTTGAATCCCTTTAGGATTTTGGTTGGGGAACCTGGGAATTTTGATCTGGGACTATTTGGGAATTTGGAATTGGATTTTTTGGGGTCCTATTTTGGGCTGCTGGTATTATGGGATGGGGATCCCTGGTGCTGAGGGAGCTGCACAGGTGGGAACCCCAGCCCCAGGTGAGGAGAGCCTGGGAGAACGTGATCCAGGTGAGTGGGGAAATTTGGGAATTTTTGGGAATTTTTGAATTTTGGGATTTTGGAATTTGTGAATTTTTGGATTCTTAATTTAATTTTTTAATTTAATTTTGGGAATTTGGGAAGGGTGAAAGAAGGGTTTCCCCAAAAAGCCCCTTAAGGGGGTTTTCCCCCAAAGTACCGGGTGAAAACAAATGTCCTTAAAGCCATTTTGAGACTGGGATGTCCCAAAAAGCCACATTTTTGACAATGGGGTGCCCCCAAGGGAGCCATTTGAACATGGGATGTCCCCAAGAGGTCTGAGGGTGACAATGGGGTGTCCCAAAAGCCACCACGGTGACAGTGGGATGTCCCAAAAGCCACCGTGATGACAAAGGGATGTCCCAAAAAAGGCCCTGCACGACAATGATGTCCCAAAGTGCCACCAGAGTGAAAACAAAAATGTCCTTGAGCCATCTTGGGGACAATGGGGCGATGTCACAGAGACCGTCACGGTGACAGTGGTGTCCCAAAAGCCACCACGGTGACGATGGGGTGTCCCCAGATTATTTTGGTGACAGTGGGATGTCCCCAAGGGTCCATGAGGGTGACAATGAATGGTGTCCCCAAAAAGCCACCACGGTGACAATGGGCTGATGTTCCCAAGGAGCCACCAAGGTGACAGTGGGCTGTCCCCAAAAACCGTTGTAGTGACAATGGGGTGTCCCCATTGGTGACAATGACACCGGGATGTCCCCAAGGGTGACCACGGTGACACCGGGATGTCCCCCAAAGAAGCCATGGTGACACAGACACGTGTCCCAGAAAAGGGGACAAGAGGGGGTGTCCCAAAAAAGCCACCACAGTGACAATGAATGATGTCCCCAAAAAGCCACCGTGGTGACAATGGGATGTCCCCAAGGCGCCATCTTGGTGGCAGTGGGATGTCCCCAAGGGTCCATAGTGGTGACAATGGGCTGATGTCCCCCAAAACCATCTTGGTGACAATGACAGGGATGTCCCTGAGGAGCCATTTTGGTGACAATGACACTGGGATGTCCCCAAAGCTCCATCATGGTGACAATGGGGTGTCCCCAAAAAGCCACCGTGGTGACAATGGGATGTCCCCATTGGTGACAATGACACCGGGATGTCCCCAAGGGTCACCACGGTGACACCGGGATGTCCCCAAGGCCCCCCAGGATGTCCCAAACTCGTCCAATTAAAGGATTTCACCCCAAACCCGCCGTGGCCTCCTCAGGGCTGGGGACACTTGGGGGATTTGGGGACATTGGGACAGAATTTGGGGACATCTGAGGGAATTTGGGGACATTGGGGAATTTGGGGACATTGGGACAGAATTTGGGGATTTGGGGACATTTTGGGGGATTTGGGGACACTGGGGGAAACTTGGGGATTTGGGGACATTGGGGGAATTTGGGGACATTTTGGGGGATTTGAGGACATTGGGACAGAATTTGGGGACATTTTGGGGAATTTGGGGGCACTGGGGGAAATTTGGGGACATCTGAGTTAATTTGGGGACATTGGGACAGATTTTGGGGACATTGGGGGAATTTGGGGACACTGGGAGAAATTTGGGGACATTGGGGGAATTTGGGGACATTGGGAGAGATTTTGGGGACATTTGGGGGGATTTGGGGACATCTGGGGACATTTGGGGACATTGGGACAGAATTTGGGGATTTGGGGGCATTGGGACGGAATTTGGGGACATTTTGGGGGATTTGGGGACATTTGGACTGATTTTTGGGGACATTGGGGCAGAATTTG
Source organism: Muscicapa striata striata (assembly GCA_030060385.1). NCBI lineage: Eukaryota > Metazoa > Chordata > Aves > Passeriformes > Muscicapidae > Muscicapa > Muscicapa striata. Next base: position 9,715 of record JAREIS010002245.1, on the reverse strand, counting down.
GGAATTTTGGGGACATCAGGAGGGATTTGGACACTGGGGGAAGATTTGGGGACATTTGGGGACATTGAGGCCGATTTTGGGGACAATGGGGCCGAATTTGGGGCCATTGGAGTGAATTTGGGGATTTGGGGGGATTTGGGCACATTTGGAGGAATTTGGGGACATTTGGGGACATTTTGGGGACATTTGAGTGAATTTGGGGACATTTGGGGACATTTTGGGGACATTTGAATGAATTTGGGGACATTTGGGGACATTTTGGGGACATTTTGGGACATTTGGGGATATTTTGGGGACATTTTGGGGACATTTGGGGACATTTTGGGGACATTTGGGGGCATTTGGGGACATTTGGGGACATTTTGGGGACATTTGGGGACATTTGAATGAATTTGGGGACATTTGGGGACATTTTGGGGACATTTGAATGAATTTGGGGACATTTGGGGATATTTGGCGACATTTTGGGGACATTTGGGGGACATTTGGGAGGATTTGGGGCCATTTTGGGGACATTTGGGGACATTTAGGGGACGTTTTGGGGACATTTGGGGGCATTTGAGTGAATTTGGGGACATTTGGGAACATTTGGGGATATTTGGGGACATTTCGGGGACATTTTGGGGGATTTGGGGACATTTGGGGACATTTAGGGGACATTTTTAGGGATATTTGGGGACATTTGGGGACATTAAGGGTGACATTTGGGGACATTTGGGGGCATTTGAGTGAATTTGGGGACATTTGGGGATATGTGGGGACATTTGGGACATTTCGGGGACATTTTTGGGGATTTGGGGACATTTGGGGATTTGGGGATATTTGGGGACATTTGGCGCCGTTTCCTCCCCCGCCCACCAGGCGGCCAGTAGCACAGGCCACGCCCTTTCCCGCTCGCCAATCAGAGCTCGGGGGCGTGGCCAGGAGGGGCGTGGCCTTGTCAGTTCCGGGGGCATGGCCAGGAGGGGGCGTGGCCTCATCAGTTTTCAGGGCGTGGCCAGGAGGGGGCGTGGCCACGTCAGTTTCGGGGCGTGGCCAGGAGGGGCGTGGCCTCGTCAGTTTCAGGGGCGTGGCCAGGAGGGGGCGTGGCCACGTCAGTTTCAGGGGCGTGGCCAGGAGGGCGTGGCCACGTCAGTTTCAGGGGGCGTGGCCAGGAGGGGCGTGGCCTCCGCACCCGGAAGCGGCGCCGGGCGGGTCCCGGTGAGTGCGCGCGGGGGCGGGGGAGGGGATGAGACAGATTTTAGGGAATATTTGGGAATATTTGGAAATCTTTGGGAATATTTGGGATGCGGGAGGATGAGGATGAGGCGGGAGCTGCCGAAGATTCCTGAGAAACCTGAGGCCTGGACCTCCCCCATCCTCCCCCAAGGACCTCCCTGTCCCTCCTTTTCTCATTCCCGAGGGAAAATTCCCACCGGGAACATTCCCAAAATTTGGGATAAAACCCCAGAACCCCCGAAATTCAGATTTTTAACCATCGGGACCCTCCAAGAATGGAAATTTTCTGACTCGGGAACCACCAGGGGTGGGAATCTCTTCCCGAATAATTCCCGTGGGAATCTTTTCCTAAATTCCCGTGGGAATTTTTTCCCAAATTCCCGAGCGCTCCGGGAATGTCCTCGGACAAGGACAGGGAATGATCCCTTTGGAAGCAGCTCCTGGAAAAATCTGGAATGTCATCCCGAGGATGAGTTTTGTCTTTTTGTTTTTTCCTGAAAATTCCCAATTTTTTTTTTTCCTCCTGTCTCTCCTAAATCCCAGATTTTCATTCCCGGTTTTCCCATGGGCTGGGGAGAAAAAAAAAAAAAAAAAGAAAAAATCCCTCCTCTCCCGTTTTTTTTTTTTTTTTTAGGGACAAATATTTGGGACAAGGCCCTGGAGCTCAGCCTTGAATTAATGGGACACGGAGTTGGAATTCCATAGTGGGGGAAAACCGGGATTGTAATTCCAGAGGGGGAAAAAATGGGATTTGAATTCCAGGGGGAAAAACCTGGAGCTGGAATTCCAGAGGGGGGAAAAACCGGATTGGAATTCCAGAGGGGGGGAAAAAAATGGGATTTGAATTCCAGAGGGGGGGAAAAACCTGGAGCTGGAATTCCAGAGGGGGAAAAAACCCTGGGATTAGAATTCCAGAAGGGGAAAAAAAAACCCGGACTGGAATTCCAGAGGAGAAAAAAAATGGGATTGAAATTCCAGAGGGGGGAAAAAAACTTGGAGCTGGAATTCCAGAGGGGGAAAAAACACGGAATTGGAATTCCAGAGGGGGAAAAAAAAACGGGATTGGAATTCCAGAGAGGGAAAAAAATTGGATTGGAATTCCAGAGGGAGGAAAAAAATTGGATTGGAATTCCAGAGAGGGTGGGGGGGAAAAAAAACCCGGAGCTGGAATTCCGGAGGGGCGAAAAAAAACCGGGATTAGAATTCCAGAGGGGGGAAAAAAACCTGGGACTGGAATTCCAGAGGGGGAAAAAAATGGGATTTGAATTCCAGGGGGGGAAAAAAACGGAGCTGGAATTCTGGAGTGGGGGAAAAAACGGGATTGGAATTCCAGAGGGGGGAAAAAAATGGGATTGGAATTCCAGAGAGGGAAAAAACATGGAATTGGAATTCCAGAGGGGGAAAAAAAATTGGATTGGAATTCCAGAGGGGGAAAAAATGGAGCTGGAATTCTGGAGTGGGGGAAAAAACAGGATTGGAATTCCAGAGGCGGGGGAAAAAACCCGGGATTGGAATTCTGGAGGGGGGAAAAAGCCTGGAGCTGGAATTCCAGAGGAGAAAAAAATGGGATTTGAATTCAAGAGGGGGCAAAAAACCCGGGACTGGAATTCCAGGGGGGGAAAAAACAGAGCTGGAATTCCAGAGAGGAAAAAAACACAGAATTGGAATTCCAGAGGGGGAAAAAAAATTTGATTGGAATTCCAGAGGGGGGAAAAAATGGAGCTGGAATTCCAGAGGGGGAAAAAAAACCCTGGAGCTGGAATTCCGGAGCGAGGAAAAAAAAACTTGGATTGGAATTGCAGAGGGGAAAAAAACTGGGATTGGGATTCCTGGGAATTTTTGGGAGGGATTGAAGAGTTTTTCCCATTTTTTCAGGAGCCTTGGGAAGAGCAGGAATCCCGGGATAAGGACGGATCCCCATGGAAGCTCCTGGAATTCCCGAATTTTTCCTGGACTGGCTCTGCCCGGAATTCCCGCCGGGATTGGGATTTTTGGCCTGATTCTCAGCTGGAGCCGGGAATTCCCATTGAATTCCTGGTTGGATCAGAGAATTCCCAATTCATTCCCAGAATTCCCGTTGAATTCCCGTTTCATTCCTGCCTGGAGCAGAGAATTCCCATTGAATTCCCATTGAATTCCTATAGAATTCCCAGAATTCCCATTGAATTCCCATTGAATTCCTATAGAATTCCCAGAATTCCCATTGAATTCCCAGAATTCCCACGGAATTCCCATTGGGAATCTGAGAATTCCCATTGAGTTTTCATTTTATTCCCATTGAATTCCCACAATTCCCACAATTCCCATTGAATTCTCATTGAATTCCCAGAATTCCCATTTTATTCCCATTGACTTCCCACAATTCTCATTGAATTCCCATTGAATTCCCACAATTCCCATTGAATTCCCAGAATTCCCATTTTATTCCCATTGAATTCCCAGAATTCCCATTGAATTCCCATTGAATTCCCACAATTCCCATTGAATTCCCACAATTCCCATTTTATTCCCAGGATTTCCATTTAAGTCCTACCTGGAGCATGGAATTCCCATTGAATTCCCAAAATTCCCATTTAATTCCCATTTAATTTCCATTTAATTCCCATTTAATTCTCACCTGGAACGAGAATTCCCATTTAAGTCCCACTGGGAAGAGAGAATTCCCATTGAATTCCCAAAATTCCCATTTAATTCCCATTTAATTTCCATTTAATTCCCATTTAATTCTCACCTGGAACGAGAATTCCCATTTAAGTCCCACTGGGAAGAGAGAATTCCCATTGAATTCCCAAAATTCTCATTTAATTCCCGTTGAATTCCCACAATTCCCATTTTATTCCCAGAATTTCCATTTTTTTCCCCCAAATTCCCATTCAATTCCCACAGTCCCCACTGAATTCCCAGAATTCCCATTTTAATTCCCATTGGGATCAGAGAATTCCCAGAATTCCCGTTGAATTCCCGTTGAATTCCCATTGAATTCTCATTGAATTCCCAATAAAAATCTCATTAAATTCCCATTAAAAATCCCATTTAATTCCCATTGAAATACCATTGAATTCCCATTAAATTCCCTTTAAATTCCCTTTAAAAATCCCGTTAAATTCCCATTAAAATCCCATTGAATTCTCATTTAATTCCCATTGATTCCCATTAAATTCCCATTAAATTCCCAATAAAACTCTCATTAAATTCCCATTAAAAATCCCATTTAATTCCCATTGATTCCCATTGAATTCCCATTAAATTCCCTTTAAAAATTCCCATTAAAAATCCCATTAAATTCCAGTTTAATTCCCATTGATTCCCATTGAATTCCCATTAAACTCCCTTTAAATTCCCTTTAAAAATCCCGTTAAATTCCCAATAAAATCCCATTAAATTCTGATTTACTTCCCATTGATTCCCATTGAATTCCCATTGAATTCCCATTAAATTCCCAATAAAAATCCCATTAAATTCCCATTGAATCCCATTAAATTCCCATTAAATTCTCATTTAAATCCCATTAAAATCCCATTAAATTCCCATTAAATTCTCATTTAAATCCCATTAAAATCCCATTAAATTCCCATTAAATTCCCATTTAATTCCCATTAAAATCTCATTGAATTCTCAATAAATTCCCATTAAATTCCCATTAAATTGAATCCCCAATTTTCCACGGAATTCCGATCCTGCCGTGGGGAAAAATCCCTTTTCCAAGGAATTCCGGGCTCCAGCCCTTCCCGGGAAAACTGGAGACCCGGAGCATGATGGAATCCCGCATCCGGCGTGAGTGGGGTCCCAAAAATTCCCAAAATCCCAAAAAAATCCCCCCAAAAAAATCCCCCCAAATTCTCTTGGAATTGGAAATTTAAATTTTTTTTTTTTTTTCCCAAACAACAATTCCCATGGAATTTGAAACTTTGATGCTTAAATTTTTCCAAAATTTTGGGATTTGGGGATATTGGGGTTTGGGATTTTTGGTTTTTTGGGGATTTGGGGTTTTGGGGATTTGGGATTTGGGGATTTGGGGATTTTCGGATTTTGGGATTTGGGATTTTGGGATTTGGGGTTTTGGGGATTTTGGGATTTGGGATTTGGGGATTTGGGGATTTGGGATTTTGGGATTTTGGGATTTGGGATTTTGGGGATTTTGGGGATTTGGGATTTGGGATTTTGGGGATTTGGGATTTGGGGATTTGGAATTTGGGATTTCGGGTTTTGGGGATTTTGGGATTTTGGGTTTTGGGGATTTTGGGTTTTGGGGATTTTGGAATTTTGGGATTTGGGGTTTTGGGGATTTTGGGTTTTGGGATTTTGGGGATTTGGGATTTTGGGATTTGGGGTTTTGGGGATTTTGGGTTTGGGATTTGGGGATTTTGGGTGTTTTTGGGATTTTGGGATTTTGGGGATTTGGGATTTTGGGATTTGGAGATTTGGGGATTTTGGAATTTTGGGATTTTGGGGATTTGAGATTTTGGGATTTTGCGGTTTTGGGGATTTTGGGATTTGGGATTTTTGGGATTTGGGATTTTGGGTTTTGGGGATTTTGGAATTTTGGGGTTTGGGGGATTTCGGAATTGGGATTTTGGGATTTGGGGTTTTGGGATTTGGGGATTTGGGGATTTTGGGATTTTGGGTTTTGGGGATTTGGGTCTGGATTTGGGATTCTGGGATTTAGGATTAGGGATTTGGGGCTGGAAAGGAAAGGAAAAAAATCGGGGGAAAAAAAGGAAAATGTGTGAAAAAAAACAGGGGAAAAAAGGAAAAAAAAAGGGAAAAAATGGGAAAAAAAGGTCGGGAAAATTCCCGGAGTTGAAATTCCGAGAATTCCGGCAAATTCCAGGCCTGGCGACGACGCTGATGGACGCGACGACGGATAAAGATCCGGAAGTTCAGGAGCAGATCCGGAATTCCCTGTGCGCCCTGGGAGACGCCGATCCCGAGGAAATCCTGGAATGTTGTGGGGAGTACCTGAGGCAGCACGAGAAGGTCGGGAAAATTCCCGGAATTCCGGGAATTCCCGAAGGTTGGGAAGGGTTGGGAGTTGGGATTTTTCTGGGAATTCCGGGAATTCCCGAAGGTTGGGAAGGGTTTGGGGCTGGGATTTTTCCCGGGAATTCCAGAAATTTGGAGCTGAGGTTTTCCTGGGAATTCTGGAAATTCCCAAAGTTTGGGAAGGGTTTGGAGCTGAGATTTTCCTCGGAATTGTGGGAATTCCTAAATTTTGGGAAGAGTTTGGGGCTGGGATTTTTCTGGGAATTCCAGAAATTTGGAGCTGAGGTTTTCCTGGGAATTCTGGGAATTGCCAAAGTTTGGGAAGGATTGGGAGCTGGGATTTTCCCAGAATTCCAGAAAGGATTGGGAGTTGGGATTTTCCCAGAATTCCAGGAATTCCCAAAATTTAGGAAGGGTTTGGAGCTGGAATTTTTCTGGGAATTCGGGAATTTGGAGCTGAGGGTTTGGAGCTGGAATTTTTCTGGGAATTCCGGAATTCTGAATTTGGAGCTGAGATTTTCCCAGGAATTCCAGAAATTCCCAAAGTTTAGGAAGGGTTTGGAGCTGGAGTTTTCCCAGAAATTCCAGGAATTTTCTGGAGTTTGGAAAGGTTTGGAATTCCCAAAGTTTAGGAGAGGTTTGAAATGAGATTCTCCTGGGAATTCCAGGAATTCCAGAAATTTGGAAAGGATTTGGAGTTGGGATTTTCCCAGAATTCCAGGAATTCCCAAAGTTTAGGAAGGAGTTTGGAGCTGGGATTTTCCTCGGAATTCTGGGAATTCCCAAAGTTTGGGAAGGGTTTGGGGCTGGGATTTTTCTGGGAATTCCAGAAATTTGGAGCTGAGATTTTCCCAGGAATTCCCAAAGTTTGGGAAGGGTTTGGAGCTGAGATTTTCCCAGGAATTCCAGGAATTCCCAAAATTTGGGGATGGCTTGGTTGTGGAATTTTTCCAGGAATTCTGGGAATTTTCCTTGAGTTTTTGAAATGTTTGTAATTCCAAGAGTCTGGGAAAAGTTTGGGTTGGGATTTTCTCGGAAATTCCAGGAATTTCCAGAATTTGGAAAAGGTTTGGATGAGGGATTTTCCTGGGAATTCTGGGAATTCCCAGAGTTTAGGAAGGGTTTGGAACCGAGATTTTCCTGGGAATTCCCAAAACTTGGGATGGGTTTGGAATTCCTGGAGTTTGGGAAGAGCTGGGTGTGGAATTTTCCTGGGAATTCCCATTTTTCCCATTCCCATAATTCGCATTTTTCCCATTGCCAATTCTCCTCTCCCATTCCCAATTTCCCCATTTTCCAGATATTCCCAATTTCCCAAATTTCCAATTCCCAAATTCCCAAATCCCAAATTCCCAAATTCCCAAATCTCATAAATTTCCAAATCCCAAATTCCCAAGTTCTAAATACCCAAATCCCGAAAATTCCCCCCAAATTCCCCAAGAATTCCTTCCAGAATTCCCAGAAAATCCCCAAAATCCTTCAGAAATTCCCAAAAATTCCCCAAAATTCCCAGAAAATCCCCCAAAGTTTCCTTAAAATTCCACCCAAAATTCCTGGAAAATTCCCCAAAAATTCCTCAAAATTCCCAGAAAATCCCCAAAAATTTCCCCAAAAATTTCTCCCAAAATTCCCAAAATTTCCCCAAGAACTTTCCTAAAAATTCCCAAATCCCAAATTCCCAAATCCCGAAAAATTCCCCCAAATTCCCTGAGAATTCCTTCCAGAATTCCCAGAAAAATCCCCAAAAAATCCTCCGGATATTCCCAAAAAATCCACAAAAATTCCCAGAAAATTAAAAAAAAATTCCGCTAAAAATTTCAAAAAAAATCCCCCAAAATTCCCAGAAAATTCCCAAAAAATTCCCCAAAAATTCCTCCCCAAATTCCCAAAATTCCCAATTTTTTTTCCCAGCTGCTGTATCCGTTCCGGGCTCTGATCCTTCGTTCCATGGGATCCATGATCCTCAGTCCCAAATTCCCAAATTCCCAAATTCCCTATTCCCAATTCCCTAATCCCAGAAATTCCCAAATTCGCAAATCCCGAAAAATTCCCCCAAATTCCCCAAGAATTCCTTCCAGAATTCCCAGAAAAATCCCCCAAAAAATCCTCCGGAAATTCCCAAAAAATCCACAAAAAATCCCCAAAAATTCCCAAAAAATACCCAAAAATTCCTAGAAAATCCCCGAAAAATTCCTCGAAAAATTCCCCAAAAATTCCTCCCAAAATTCCCACAATTCCCAATTTTTTTCCCAGCTCCCATATCCGTTCCAGGCTCTGATCCTTCGTTCCATGGGATCCGTGATCCCAAATTCCCAAATTCCCAAATCCCAGAAATTCCCAAATTCCCAAATTTCCAGTTTCCAATTCCCAAATTCCCGTATCCCAAATTCCCTAATCCCAGAAATTTCCAAATCCCAAATTCCCAAATCCCGAAAAATTCCCCCAAATTCCCCAAGAATTCCTTCCAGAATTCCCAGAAAAATCCCCAAAAAATCCTCCCGAAATTCCCAAAAAATCCCCCAAAATTCCAAAAAAATTCCAATAAAAATTTCAAAAAAAATCCCCAGAAAATCCCCGAAAAATTCCACGAAAAATTCCCCAAAAATTCCTCCCAAAATTCCCAGAATTCCCAGTTTTTTTCCCCAGCTGCCGTACCCGTTCCGGGCTCTGATCCTTCGTTCCATGGGATCTCTGATCCTCAATCCCAAATTCCCGAATTCCCAAATCCCAGAAATTCCCAAATTCCCAAATCCCAGAAATTCCCAAATTCCCAAATCTCCAATTCCCAAATTCTCAAATCTCAGAAATTCCCAAATCCCAGAAATTTCCAAATCCCAAATTCCCAAATCCCGAAAAATTCCCCCAAATTCCCCAAGAATTCCTTCCAGAATTCCCAGAAAAATCCCCAAAAAATCCTCCTGAAATTCCCAAAAAATCCCCCAAAATTCCCAGAAAATCCCCGTAAAATTCCCCAAAAATTCATCCCAAAATTCCCAATTTTTTCCCCAGCTGCCGTACCCGTTCCGGGCTCTGATCCTTCGTTCCATGGGATCCGTGATCCGGAATCACCTCCCGGAAATCGGCAAAGCCTCGGCCGGGGCCGTGGTGGCTCTGGCGTCCCAGGAAATGACCAAATCCAAGGTAAATCCCCCCCAAAAAATTCCCAAAAAGAGCAAAAATCCCCCCAAAAAATCCCCAAAAAATCCCCCAAAAATGGCAAAAACCCCCCAAAAATCCCCCAAAAATCCCCCAAAAATCCCCCCAAAAATGGCAAAAATTCCCCCCAAAATCTCCCAAAAATCCCCAAGAAAATCCCCCAAAAATCCCCCCAAAAATGGCAAAATTCCCCCCAAAATCCCCCACAAATCCCCAAGAAAAATCACCCAAAAATCCCCAAAAATCCCCAAAAATCCCCAAGAAAAATCCTCCAAAAATCCCCAAAAATCCCCCTAAAATGGCAAAAATCCCCCAAAAAATCCCCAAAAATCCCCCAAAATCCCCCAAAATGTAAAAA
>JAREIS010002244.1:0-12065 GCA_030060385.1 Muscicapa striata striata | reverse complement strand
TTTCTCCCAGACGAAAAATACTAACACTGAGAACTCTGGCTGTTCATGGAGAGCCAAAAGCCTCCTCTAAATGGATATCACAAAAGTGGTGCAGTGATCTTTATTTCACAGAGGAATAGGCCCTTCTTTGCATGCAGGGGCATGGTCCTGAGACTGGGCTTCGGCCTGCTAAAATTCCAAACCTAATGCTTTCTCCCAGACTAAAGATGCCAGCAGTTAGAAGCCTGGCTACTGTTGGAGAGATCAACACTACCTCCAAACTGGTATTAAGAAATTGGGATGGTGTGGTTTTGTTCAGAGGAAAATATCCAGTGTTCGTGTTGAGGGCAAGGGGCCTGAAACTGGGCGTCTGAAACCTCAAATTCCAAAGGGATCAGGATTTCTCCCAGACTAAAGATGCCACCAGTTATAACCCTGGCTACTTTTGGAGAGACTGTATCTTCTACCTAAACTGTATTAAGAAAGTGGGAGGGTGTGGTTTTTTACAGAGGGAAAATGGCCAATGTTCATATCCAGGGCCCTTGGCCTGAGACCGGGCGTCTGAAACCTCAAATTCCGAAGCAATCAGGATTTCTCAGGGACTAAAAATGCCACCACTTAGAATCGTGGATACCTCTGGAGAGACAATGACTTCCTCCAAACTTGTATTAAGAAACTGGGAGGGTGTGTTTTTTTTCAGAGGAAAACGTCCAGTGTTCGTGTTGAGGGCAATGGGCCTGAGACTGGGAGTCTGAGAGCTAAAATTTCGAACGGATCAGGATTTCTCCCAGACTAAAGATGCCACCACTGAGAACCCTGGCTACTTTCGGAGAGACTGTATCTTCCTCCTAAATGGTATTAAGAAACCGGGAGGTCGTGGTTTTTTACAGAGGGAAAATGGCCAATGTTCATATCCAGGGCGCTCGGCATGAGACTGGGCGTCCGAAACCTCAAATTCCGAAGCAATCAGGATTTCTCCCAGACTAAAAATGCTACCACTGAGAACTCTGGCTGTTCATGGAGTGGCAAAATCCTCCTCTAAATGGATATTACAAAAGTGGTGAAGTGATCTTTATTTCATAGAGAAATAGGCCCTTCTTTGCATGCAGGGGCGTGGTCCTGAGACTGGGCTTCGGCCTGCTAAAATTCCAAACCTAATGTTTTCTCCCAGACTAAAGATGCCAGCGATTAGAAGCCTGGCTACTGTTGGAGAGACCAACACTACCTCCAAACTGGTATTAAGAACCTGGGAGGGTATGGTTTTTTTCAGAGGGAAAATTGCCCACGTTCGTAGCCAGGGCAATTAGGCTGAGACTGGGCGTCCGACATCTATAATTCGGAAGGGATCAGGATTTCTCCCAGACGAAAGATGCAACCTCTTAGAACCTTGGCTGCTTTTGAAGAGACTGGATCTTCCTCCTAAATGATACTAAGAAAATGGGAGGGTGTGGTTTTTTACAGAGGGAAAATTGCAAATGTTCATATCCAGGGCCCTTGGCCTGAGCCTGGGAATCTGAAACCGCAAATTTCGAAACAATCAGGATTTCTCCCAGACTAAAAATGCCACCACTGAGAACCCTGGCTGTTCATGGAGAGCCAAAAGCCTCCTCTAAATGGATATTACAAAAGTGGTGAAGTGATCTTTATTTCACTGAGGAATAGGCCCTTCTTTGCATGCAGGGGCATGGTCCTGAGAGTGGGCTTCGGCCTGCTAAAATTCCAAACCTAATATTTTCTCCCAGACTAAAGATGCCAGCAGTTAGAAGCCTGGCTACTGTTGGAGAGATCAACACTACCTCCAAACTGGTATTAAGAAACTGGGAGGGTATGGTTTTTTCGAGGGAAAATTGTCCATGTTCGTAGCCAGGGCAATTGGGCTGAGACTAGGCGTCTGACACCTATAATTCGGAAGGGATCCGGATTTCTCCCAGACTAAAGATGCAACCTCTTAGAACCTAGGCTGCTTTTGAAGAGACTGGATCTTTCTCCTAAATGATATTAAGAAACTGGGAGGGTGTGGTTTTTTACAGAAGGAAAATTGCCAATGTTCATATCCAGGGCCCTTGGCCTGAGACCGGGCGTCTGAAACCTCAAATTCCGAAGCAATCAGGATTTCTCCCAGACTAAAGATGCCACCACTGAGAACCCTGGCTACTTTCGGAGAGACTGTATCTTCCTCCTAAATGGTGTTAAGAAACTGGGAGGTCATGGTTTTTTACAGAGGGAAAATAGCCAATGTTCATATCCAGGGCGCTTGGCATGGGACTGGGCGTCCGAAACCTCAAATTCCGAAGCAATCAGGATTTCTCCCAGACTAAAAATGCCACCACTGAGAACCCTGGCTGTTCACGGAGTGCCAAAAGCCTCCTCTAAATGGATATTACAAAAGTGGTGAAGTGATCTTTATTTCACAGAGAAATAGGCCCTTCTTTGCATGCAGGGGCATGGTCCTGAGACTGGGCTTCGGCCTGCTAAAATTCCAAACCCAATGTTTTCTCCCAGACTAAAAATGCCAGCAGTTAGAAGCCTGGCTACTGTTGGAGAGATCAACACTACCTCCAAACTGGTATTAAGAAACTGGGATGGTGTGGTTTTGTTCAGAGGAAAATATCCAGTGTTCGTGTTGAGGGCAATGGGCCTGAAACTGGATGTCTGAAACCTCAAATTCCGAAGGGATCAGGATTTCTCCCAGACTAAAGATGCCACCAGATATAACCCTGTCTACTTTTGGAGAGACTGTATCTTCTAACTAAAGTGTATTAAGAAACTGGGAGCGTGTGGTCTTTTACAGAGTGAAAATGGCCAATGTTCATATCCAGGGCCGTTGACCGGGACAGGCCGTCTGAAACCTCAAATTCCGAATGGATCAGGATTTCTCCCAGAAGAAAAACGCTAACACTGAGAACTCTGGCTGTTCATGAAGAGCCAAAAGCCTCCTCTAAATGGATATCACAAAAGTGGTGAAGTGATCTTTATTTCACAGAGGAATAGGCCCTTCTTTGCATACAGGGGCATGATCCTGAGACTGGGCTTCGGCCTGCTAAAATTCCAAAGCTAATGTTTTCTCCGAGACTAAAGATGCCAGCAGTTAGAAGCCTGGCTACTTTTGGAGAGACCTACACTACCTCCAAACTGGTATTAAGAAACTGGGAGGGTATGGTTTTTTTCAGAGTCAAAATATCCCATGTACCTATCCAGGGCAATGGGCCTGAGACTGGGCGTCTGAAACGTCAGATTCCGAAGCAATCAGAATTTCTCCCAAACTAAACATGCCACCGTATATAATCCTGGCTACTTTTGGAGAGACAATCTCTTCCTCCAAACTTGTATTAAGAAACTGGGATGGTGTGGTTTTTTTCAGAGGAAAATGTCCAGTGTTCGTGTTGAGGGCAATGGGCCTGAAACTGGGCGTCTGAAACCTCTCATTCCGAATGGATCAGGATTTCTCCCAGACTAAAGATGCCACCAGTTATAACCCTGGCTACTTTTAGAGAGACTGTATCTTCGACCTAAAGTGTATTAAGAAACTGGGAGGTTGTGGTTTTTTACAGAGGGAAAATGGCCAATGTACATATCCAGGGCGCTTGGCCGGAGACAGGCCGTCTGAAACCTCAAATTCCGAATGGATCAGGATTTCTCCCAGACTAAAAATGCCACCACTTAAAATCTTGGCTACCTCTGGAGAGACAATGTCTTCCTCCATACTTCTATTAAGAAACTGGGAGGGTGTGATTTTTTTCAGAGGAAAATATCCAGTGTTCGTGTCCAGGGCAATGGGCCTGAGACTGGGCGTCTGACAGCTAAAATTCCGAACGGATCAGGATTTCTCCCAGACTAAAGATGCCACCACTGAGAACCCTGGCTACTTTCGGAGAGACTGTATCTTCCTCCTAAATGATATTAGGAATCTGGGAGGTTGTGGTTTTTTAGAGAGGGAAAATGGCCAATGTTCATATCCAGGGCCCTTGGCATGAGACTGGGCGTCCGAAACCTCAAATTCCGAAGCAAACAGCATTTCTCCCAGACTAAAAATGCCACCACTGAGAACCCTGGCTGTTCATGGAGTGCCAAAAGCCTCCTCTAAATGGATATTACAAAAGTGGTGAAGTGATCTTTATTTCACAGAGAAATAGGCCCTTCTTTGCATGCAGGGGCATGGTCCTGAGACTGGGCTTCGGCCTGCTAAAATTCCAAACCTAATGTTTTCTCCCAGACTAAAGATGCCAGCGGTTAGAAGCCTGGCTACTTTTGGAGAGACCAACACAACCTCCAAACAGGTATTAAGAAACTGGGAGGGTATGGTTTTTTTCAGAGGGAAAATTGCCCATGTTCATAGCCAGGGCAATTGGGCTGAGACTGGGCGTCTGACACCTATAATTCGGAAGGGATCAGGATTTCTCCCAGACTAAAGATGCAACCTCTTAGAACCTTGGCTGCTTTTGAAGAGACTGGATCTTCATCCTAAATGATATTAAAAAACTGGGAGGATGTGGTTTTTTACAGAGGGAGAATTGCAAATGTTCATATCCAGGGGCCTTGGCCTGAGCCTGGGCATCTGAAACCGCAAATTTCGAAACAATCAGGATTTCTCCCAGACTAAAAATGCCACCACTGAGAATCGTGGCTACTTCTGGAGAGACAATGACTTCCTCCAAACTTGTATTAAGAAACTGGGAAGGTGTGGTTTTTTTCAGAGTAAAATGTCCAGTGTTCCTTTCCAGGGCCCCTGGCCTGACACTGGGCGTTTGACAGCTCAAATTGCGAATGGATCAGGATTTCTCCCAGACTAAAGATGCCACCACTGAGAACCCTGGCTACTTTTGGAGAGACTGTATCTTCCTCCTAAATGCTATTAGAGAACTGAGAGGGTGTGGTTTTTTACAGAGGGAAAATGGCCAATGTTCATATCCAGGGCCCTTGGCCGGAGACAGGCCGTCTGAAACCTCTAATTCCGAATGGATCAGGATTTCTCCCAGACGAAAAATGCTAACACTGAGAACTCTGGCTGTTCATGGATTGCCAAAAGCCTCCTCTAAATGGATATCACAAAAGTGGTGCAGTGATCTTTATTTCACAGAGGAATAGGCCCTTCTTTGCATGCAGGGGCATGGTCCTGAGACTGGGCTTCGGCCTGCTAAAATTCCAAACCCAATGTTTTCTCCCAGACTAAAGATGCCACCGTATATAATCCTGGCTCCTTTTGGAGAGACAATATCTTCCTCCAAACTTGTATTAAGAAACTGGGAGGGTGTGGTTTATTTCAGAGTAAAATGTCCAGTGTTCGTTTCCAGGGCCCTTGGCCTGAGACTGGGCGTTTGACAGCTCAAATTGCGAATCGATCAGGATTTCTCCCAGACTAAAGATGCCACCACTGAGAACCCTGGCTACTTTTGGAGAGACTGTATCTTCTACCTAATGTGTATTAAGCAACTGGGAGGGTGTGTGTTTTTACAGAGGGAAAATGGCCAATGTTCATATCGAGGGCCCTTGGCCGGAGACAGGCCGTCTGAAACCTCAAATTCCGAATGGATCAGGATTTCTCCCAGACTAAAAATTCCATCACATAGAATCGTGGGTACCTCTGGAGAGACAATGTCTTCCTCCAATCTTCTATTAAGAAACTGGGAGGGTGTGGTTTTTTTCAGCGGAAAATATCCAGTGTTCGTGTCCAGGGCAATGGGCCTGAGACTGGGCGTCTGACAGCTAAAATTCCAAATGGATCAGGATTTCTCCCAGACTAAAGATGCCACCACTGAGAACCCTGGCTACTTTCGGAGAGACTGTATCTTCCTCGTAAATGGTATTAAGAAACTGGGAGGTTGTGGTTTTTTACAGAGGGAAAATGGCCAATGTTCATATCCAGGGCCCTTGGCCGGAGACAGGCCGTCTGAAACCTCTAATTCCGAATGGATCAGGATTTCTCCCAGACGAAAAATGCTAACACTGAGAACTCTGGCTGTTCATGGAGTGCCAAAAGCCTCCTCTAAATGGATATCACAAAAGTGGTGAAGTGATCTTTATTTCACAGAGGAATAGGCCCTTCTTTGCATGCAGGGGCATGGTCCTGAGACTGGGCTTCGGCCTGCTAAAATTCCAAACCCAATGTTTTCTCCCAGACTAAAGATGCCACCGTATATAATCCTGGCTACTTTTGGAGAGGCAATATCTTCCTCCAAACTTGTATTAAGAAACTGGGAGGGTGTGGTTTATTTCAGAGTAAAATGTCCAGTGTTCGTTTCCAGGGCCCTTGGCCTGAGACTGGGCGTTTGACAGCTCAAATTGCGAATCGATCAGGATTTCTCCCAGACTAAAGATGCCACCACTGAGAACCCTGGCTACTTTTGGAGAGACTGTATCTTCCTCCTAAATGGTATTAAGAAACTGGGAGGGTGTGGTTTTTTACAGAGGGAAAATGGCCAATGTTCATATCGAGGGCCCTTGGCCGGAGACAGGCCGTCTGAAACCTCAAATTCCGAATGGATCAGGATTTCTCCCAGACTAAAAATTTCATCACATAGAATCGTGGGTACCTCTGGAGAGACAATGTCTTCCTCCAATCTTCTATTAAGAAACTGGGAGGGTGTGGTTTTTTTCAGCGGAAAATATCCAGTGTTCGTGTCCAGGGCAATGGGCCTGAGACTGGGCATCTGACAGCTAAAATTCCAAATGGATCAGGATTTCTCCCAGACTAAAGATGCCACCACTGAGAACCCTGGCTACTTTCGGAGAGACTGTATCTTCCTCCTAAATGGTATTAAGAAACTGGGAGGTTGTGGTTTTTTACAGAGGGAAAATGGCCAATGTTCATATCCAGGGCCCTTGGCCGGAGACAGGCCGTTTGAAACCTCTAATTCCGAATGGATCAGGATTTCTCCCAGACGAAAAATACTAACACTGAGAACTCTGTCTGTTCATGGAGAGCCAAAAGCCTCCTCTAAATGGATATCTCAAAAGTGGTGAAGTGATCTTTATTTCACAGAGGAATAGGCCCTTCTTTGCATGCAGGGGCATGGTCCTGAGACTGGGCTTCGGCCTGCTAAAATTCCAAACATAATGTTTTAGCACTCTGTGCTGGGTTAGGAACTGGCTGGACGGCCGGGCCCAGAGAGTGGTGGTGAACGGTGCTGCATCCAGCTGGCGGCCAGTCACCAGTGGTGTCCCTCAGGGCTCTGTGCTGGGGCCAGTTCTGTTTAATATTTTCATAGACGACATGGGTGAGGGCATTGAGTCTTTCATTGGCAAATTTGCAGATGACACTAAGCTGGGAGCTTGTGTTGATCTATTGGAAGGAAGAAGGGCTCTGCAGAGAGACTTAGATAGATGAGATAGATGGGCAGAATCCAACAACATGAAACTTAATAAGTCTAAGTGCCGAGTTCTACATTTTGGCCATAAGAATCCCCTTCAGCGTTACAAGCTGGGAACAGTGTGGCTGGATAGTGTACAGGAGGAAAGGGACCTGGGGGTGCTGGTTGACAGCCGGCTGAATATGAGCCAGCAGTGTGCCTTGGTGGCCAAGAAGGCCAACGGCATCCTGGCCTGCATTAGGAATTGTGCGGCCAGCAGGAGCAGGGAGGTCATTCTTCCCCTATACTCGGCACTGGTGAGACCACATCTTGAGTACTGTGTCCAATTCTGGGGCCCTCAGTTTAGGAAGGACATTGATATGCTAGAACGTGTCCAGAGGAGGGCAACAAGGCTGGTGAAGGGCTTGGAACACAAGCCTTATGAGGAACGTTTGAAGGAGCTGGGGTTGTTTAGCCTGGAAAAGAGGAGGCTTAGGGGTGACCTCATTGCTCTCTACAACTTCCTGAAGGGAGGCTGTCGACAGGTGGGGGTCGGTCTCTTCCACCAGGCAGCAACTGACAGAACCAGAGGACACAGTCTCAAGCTACGTCAGGGAAGGTATAGATTGGATATTAGGAAGAAATTTTTCACCGAAAGAGTAATAAAATACTGGAATGCTCTTCCCAGAGAGGTAGTGGAATCGTCATCTTTGACAGTGTTCAAGAAAAGGCTAGACATGGCACTTAGTGCCATGCTATAGTCTATACTCTGAGTTGAGGTGTTTAGGACATAGGTTGGACTCGATGATCTTGGAGGTCTCTTCCAACCTCAATATTCTGTGTGATTCTGTTTTCTCCCAGACTAAAGATGCCAGCAGTTAGAAGCCTGGCTACTGTTGGAGAGGTCAACACTACCTCCAAACTGGTATTAAGAAACTGGGATGGTGTGGTTTTGTTCAGAGGAAACTGTCCAGTGTTCGTGTTGAGGGCAATGGGCCTGAAACTGGGCGTCCTAAACCTCAAATTCCGAAGGGATCAGGATTTCTCCGAGACTAAAGATGCCACCAGTTATAACCCTGGCTGCTTTTGGAGAGACTGTATCTTCTACCTAATGTGTATTAAGAAACTGGGAGGGTGTGGTTTTTTACAGAGGGAAAATGGCCAATGTTCATATCCAGGGCCCTTGATCTGAGACCGGGCGTCTGAAACCTCAAATTCCGAAGCAATCAGAATTTCTCCCAAACTAAACATGCCACCGTATATAATCCTGGCTACTTTTGGAGAGACAATATCTTCCTCCAAACTTGTATTAAGAAACTGGGAGGGTGTGGTTTATTTCAGAGGAAAATGTCCAGTGTTCGTTTCCAGGGCCCTTGCCCTGAGACTGGGCGTTTGACAGCTCAAATTCCGAATGGATCAGGATTTCTCCCAGACTAAAGATTCCACCACTGAGAACCCTGGCTACTTTTGGAGAGACTGTGTCTTCCTCCTAAATGGTGTTAAGAAACTGGGAGGGTGTGGTTTTTTTCAGAGGGAAAATGGCCAATGTTCATATCCAGGGCCCTTGGCCGGAGACAGGCCGTCTGAAACTTCAAATTCCGAATGGAACAGGAATTCTCCCTGACGAAAAATGCTAACACTGAGAACTCTGGCTGTTCATGGAGAGCCAAAATCCTCCTCTAACTGGATATTACAAAAGTGGTGAAGTGATCTTTATTTCACAGAGGAATAGGCCCTTCTTTGCATGCAGGGGCATGGTCCTGAGACTGGGCTTCGGCCTGCTAAAATTCCAAACATAATGTTTTCTCCCAGACTAAAGATGCCAGCGGTTAGAAGCCTGGCTACTTTTGGAGAGACCAACACTACCTCCAAACTGGTATTAAGAAACTGGGAGGGTATGGTTTTTTTCAGAGGGAAAATTGCCCATGTTCGTAGCCAGGGCAATGGGCCTGAGACTGGGCGTCTGACACCTATAATTCGGAAGGGATCAGGATTTCTCCCAGACTAAAGATGCAACCTCTTAGAACCTTAGATGCTTTTGAAGAGACTGGATCTTCTACCTAAATGATATTAAGAAACTGGAAGGGTGTGGTTTTTTACAGAGGGAAAATTGCAAATGTTCATATCCAGGGCCCTTGGCCTGAGCCTGGGCATCTGAAACCGCAAATTTTGAAACAA
Organism: Muscicapa striata striata; assembly: GCA_030060385.1. Taxonomy (NCBI): domain Eukaryota; kingdom Metazoa; phylum Chordata; class Aves; order Passeriformes; family Muscicapidae; genus Muscicapa; species Muscicapa striata. Next base: position 2,622 of record JAREIS010002244.1, on the reverse strand, counting down.
TCAGGATTTCTCCCAGACTAAAAATGCCACCACTGAGAACCCTGGCTGTTCATGGAGGGCCAAAAGCCTCCTCTAAATCGATATCACAAAAGTGGTGAAGTGATCTTTATTTCACAGCGGAATAGGCCCTTCTTTGCATGCAGGGGCATGGTCCTGAGACTGGGCTTCGGCCTGCTAAAATTCCAAACCTAATGTTTTCTCCCAGACTAAAGATGCCAGCAGTTAGAAGCCTAGCTACTGTTGGAGAGATCAACACTACCTCCAAACTGGTATTAAGAAACTGGGATGGTGTGGTTTTGTTCAGAGGAAAATATCCAGTGTTCGTGTTGAGGGCAATGGGCCTGAAACTGGGTGTCTGAAACCTCAAATTCCAAAGGGATCAGAATTTCTCCCAGACTAAAGATGCCACCAGTTATAACCCTGGCTACTTTTGGAGAGACTGTATCTTCTACCTAAAGTGTATTAAGAAACTGAGAGGGTGTGGTTTTTTACAGAGGGAAAATTGCCAATGTTCATATCCAGGGCCTTTGGCCTGAGACAGGGCGTCTGAAACCTCAAATTCCGAAGCAATCAGGATTTCTCCCAGACTAAAAATGCCACCACTTAGAATCGTGGGTACCTCTGGAGAGACAATGACTTCCTCCAAACTTGTATTAAGAAACTGGGAGGGTGTGGTTTTTTTCAGAGGAAAATGTCCAGTGTTCGTGTTGAGGGCAATGGGCCTGAGACTGGGCGTCTGACAGCTCAAATTCCAAATGGATCAGGATTTCTCCCAGACTAAAGATGCTACCACTTAGAACCCTGGCTACTTTCGGAGAGACTGTATCTTCCTCCTAAATGGTATTAAGAAACTGGGAGGTTGTGGTTTTTTACAGAGGGAAAATGGCCAATGTTCATATCCAGGGCCCTTGGCCGGAGACAGGCCGTCTGAAACCTCAAATTCCCAATGGATCCGGATTTCTCCCAGACGAAAAATACTAACACTGAGAACTCTGGCTGTTCATGGAGAGCCAAAAGCCTCCTCTAAATGGATATCACAAAAGTGGTGCAGTGATCTTTATTTCACAGAGGAATAGGCCCTTCTTTGCATGCAGGGGCATGGTCCTGAGACTGGGCTTCGGCCTGCTAAAATTCCAAACCTGATGTTTTCTCCCAGACTAAAGATGCCAGCAGTTAGAAGCCTGGCTACTGTTGGAGAGGTCAACACTACCTCCAAACTGGTATTAAGAAACTGGGATGGTGTGGTTTTGTTCAGAGGAAACTGTCCAGTGTTCGTGTTGAGGGCAAGGGGCCTGAAACTGGGCGTCTGAAACCTCAAATTCCGAAGGGATCAGGATTTCTCCCAGACTAAAGATGCCACCAGTTATAACCCTGGCTACTTTTGGAGAGACTGTATCTTCTACCTAATGTGTATTAAGAAACTGGGAGGGTGTGGTTTTTTACAGAGGGAAAATGGCCAATGTTCATATCCAGGGCCCTTGACCTGAGACCGCGCGTCTGAAACCTCAAATTCCGAAGCAATCAGAATTTCTCCCAAACTAAACATGCCACCCTATATAATCCTGGCTACTTTTGGAGAGACAATATCTTCCTCCAAACTTGTATTAAGAAACTGGGAGGGTGTGGTTTATTTCAGAGGAAAATGTCCAGTGTTCGTTTCCAGGGCCCTTGGCCTGAGACTGGGTGTTTGACAGCTCAAATTCCGAATGGATCAGGATTTCTCCCAGACTAAAGATGCCACCACTGAGAACCCTGGCTACTTTCGGAGAGACTGTATCTTCCTCCTAAATGGTATTAAGAAACTGGGAGGGTGTGGTTTTTTTTAGAGGGAAAACGGCCAATGTTCATATCCAGGGCCCTTGGCCGGAGACAGGCCGTCTGAAACTTCAAATTCCAAATGGATCAGGAATTCTCCCTGACGAAAAATGCTAACACTGAGAACTCTGGCTGTTCATGGAGAGCCAAAAGCCTCCTCTAACTGGATATTACAAAAGTGGTGAAGTGATCTTTATTTCACAGAGGAATAGGCCCTTCTTTGCATGCAGGGGCATGGTCCTGAGACTGGGCTTCGGCCTAAAAATTCCAAACCTAATGTTTTCTCCCAGACTAAAGATGCCAGCATCTAGAAGCCTGGCTACTTTTGGAGAGACCAACACTACCTCCAAACTGGTATTAAGAAACTGGGAGGGTATGGTTTTTTTCAGATGGAAAATTGCCCATGTTCGTAGCCAGGGCAATTGGGCTGAGACTGGGCGTCTGACACCTATAATTCGGAAGGGATCAGGATTTCTCCCAGACTAAAGATGGAACCTCTTAGAACCTTAGCTGTTATTGAAGAGACTGGATCTTCCCCTTAAATGATATTAAGAAACTGGGAGGGTGTGGTTTTTTACAGAGGGAAAATTGCAAATGTTCATATCCAGGGCCCTTGGCCTGAGCCTGGGCATCTGAAACCGCAAATTTCGAAACAATCAGGATTTCTCCCAGACTAAAAATGCCACCAGTTATAACCCTGGCTACTTTTGGAGAGACTGTATCTTCTACCTAATGTGTATTAAGGAACTGGGAGGGTGTGTGTTTTTACAGAGGGAAAATTGCCAATGTTCATATCCAGGGCCCTTG
>JAREIS010002243.1:0-18964 GCA_030060385.1 Muscicapa striata striata | reverse complement strand
CGGCGGCTGGGGTTGACCTGTTCACCCCGGGCGCAATGGCCGCTGGTAGCGCTCGCCTGCGGCAGGCGGATGCAGCCTGGCCGGGCCGGCTGGCCCGGGAGCCGGTAGACCTGGTCTCCGGCGCCGCCCGGAGAATGGTAGACCTGTTCACCCCGGCGCCGAGGGACGCTGCAGCGCCCTCCCGCGGCGGCGGATGCCGGATGCCGGCCGGCCGGCCCCGGAGCCGGGTAGACCTGGTCTCCGGCGGCCGCCCGGAGAAGGGTAGACCTGTTCACCCCGGCGCCGAGGGACGCTGCAGCGCCTCCTCGCCGGCGGCAGGCGGATGCCGCTGGCCGGCCGGCCGGCCCTGAGACGGGTAGACCTGGTCTCCGGCGGCCGCCCGGAGAAGGATAGACCTGTTCACCCCGGCGCCGAGGGACGCTGCAGCGCCCTTTCCTCCGGCAGCAGGCGGATGCCGCCGCCAGCCGGCCGGCCCCGAGCCGGGTAGACCTGGTCTCCGGCGGCCGCCCCGGAGAAGGGTAGACCTGTTCACCCCAGCGCTAAGGGCCGCTGCAGCACCCTCCCCGCCGGCGAGGCGGATGCCGCCGGCCGGCCGGTGGGCCCCGGAGCCGGGTAGAAATGGTCTCTGGCGTCCGCCCGGAGAAGGGTACACCTTTCACCCCGGCGCCGAGGACTCTGCAGCGCCTCCCGCTGGCGGCCGGCGGATTCCGCCGGCCGGCGGGCTGGCCCCGGAAGAAGGGTAGACCTGTTCACCCCGGCGCCGAGAGACACTGCCGCGCCTCCCCGCCGGCGGCAGGTGGATGCCGCCGGCCGGCCGGCCGGCCCAGGAGCAGGGTAGACCTGGACTCCGGCGGCCGCCCCGGAGAAGGGTAGACCTGTTCACCCCGGCGCAAAAGGCCGCTGCAGCGCCCTCCCCGCCGGCGGCAGGCGGATGCTGTTCGGCCGGCCGGCCGGCCCCGGAGCCGGGTAGACCTGGTCTCCGGCGGCCGCCCCGGAGAAGGGTAGACCTGTTCACCCCGGCGCCGAGGGCCGCTGCAGCGCCTCCCCGCCGGCGGCAGGCGGATTCCGCCGGCCGGCCGGCTGGCCCCGGAGGCGGGTAGACCTGGTCTCCGGCGGCCGCCCGGATAAGGGCAGACCTGTTTACCCCAGCGCTGAGGGCCGCTGCAGCGCCTCTCCCTGCCGGCGATAGGCGGATGCCGCCGGCCGGCCGGTGGGCCCCGGAGCCGGGTAGAAATGGTCTCTGGCGGCCGCCCGGAGAAGGGTACACCTGTTCACCCCGGCGCCGAGGGACGCTGCAGCGCCCTCCCCGCCCGGCAGCAGGCGGATGCCGCCGGCCAGCCGGCCGGCCCGGGAGCCGGGTAGACCTGGCCTCCGGCGGCCGCCCGAGCCGGTTAGACCTGTTCACACCGGCGCAGAGGGCCGCTGCAGCGTCCCCCGCCGGCGGCAGGCAGATGCCGCCGGCCGGCCGGCCGCCCCCAAAGCCGGGTAGGCCTGGTCTCCGGCGGCCGCCCGGGAGAAGGGTACACCTTTTCACCCCGGCGCCGAGGACTCTGCAGCGCCTTTCCGCAGCTGGGGGCAGGCGGATTCCGCCGGCCGGCCGGCTGGCCACGGAGCCGGGTAGACCTGGTCTCCGGCGGCCGCCCGGAGAAGGGTAGACCTGTTCACCCCGGCGCCGAGGACGCTGCAGCGCCCCCCCCGGCGGCAGGCGGATGCCGCCGGCCGGCCGGCCATCCCCGGAGCCGGGTAGACCTGGTCTCCGGCGGCCGCCCGGAGAAGGGTAGACCTGTTCACCCCGGCGCCGAGGACGCTGCAGCGACCTGGTCTCCGGCCGCCCGGGAGAAGTGTAGACCTGTTCACCCCGGCGCCGAGGACGCTGCAGCGCTCCCCACCGGCGGCAGGTGGATGCCGCCGGCCGGCCGGGCCGCGGCGAGCCGGGTAGACCTGGTCTACGGCGGCCGCCCGAGAAGGGTAGACCTGTTCACCCCGGCCCCGAGGGCCGCTGCAGCGCCCTTTCCGCCGGCGGCAGGCGGATGCCGCCGGCCGGCCGGCTCCGAGCCTGGTAGACCAGGTTTCCGGCAGCCTCCCGGAGAAGGGTAGACCTGTTCACCCCGGCGCCGAGCGACGCTGCGCCCCCCGCCGGCGGCAGGCGGATGCCGCCGGCCGGCCGGACGGCCGCGGTACCGAGTAGACCTGGTCTCCGGCCCCCGGAGAAGGGTAGACCTGTTCACCCCGGCGCCGAGGTCGCTGAAGCGCCCTCCGCCGGCAGCAGGCGGATGCCGCCGGCCGGCCGGCCCGGCCGCGGAGGCGTGTAGACCTGGTCTCCGGCCGCCCGGAGAAGGGTAGACCTGTTCACCCCAGCGCTGAGGGCCGCTGCAGCGCCTCCCCGCCGGCAGCAGGCGGATTCCGCCGGCCGGCCTGCTGGCCCCGGAGCCGGGTAGACCTGGTCTCCGGCGGCCGCCCGGAGAAGGGTAGACCTGTTCACCCTGGCGCCGAGGGCGCTGCAGCGCCCTCCCGCCGGCGGCAGGCGGATGCCGCCGGCCGGTCGGCCAGTCCCGGGCCGGGTAGACCTGGTCTCCGGCGGCGCCCGGAGAAGGGTAGACCTGTTCACCCCAGCGCTGAGGGCCGCTGCAGCACCCTCCCGCCAGCGAGGCGGATGCCGCCGGCCGGCCGGCTAGCCCGGATCCGGGTAGACCTGGTCTCTGGCGGCCGCCCGGAGAAGGGTACACCGGTTACCCCAGCGCCGAGGACTCTGCAGCGCCTCCCCGGCCGGCAGGCGGATTCCGCCCGGCCGGCCGGCTGGCCCCGGAGCCGGGTAGACCTGGTCTCCGGCGGCCGCCCCGGAGAAGGGTAGACCTGTTAGACCTGGTCTCCGGCGGCCGCCCCGGAGAAGGGTAGACCTGTTCACCCGGCGCCGAGGACGCTGCAGCGCCCTCCCGCCGGCGGCAGGCGGATGCCGCCGGCCGGCCGGCCGGCCCCGGAGCCGGGTAGACCTGGTCTCCGGCGGCCGCCCCGGAGAAGGGTAGACCTGTTCACCCCGGCGCCGAGGGCCGCTGCAGCGCCCTCCCCGCCGGCGGCAGGCGGATGCCGCCGTAGACCTGTTTACCCCAGCGCTGAGGGCCGCTGCAGCGCCTCCCGCCGGCGATAGGCGGATGCCGCCGCCCGGCCGGTGGGCCCCGGAGCCGGGTAGAAATGGTCTGGCGGCCGCCCGGAGAAGGGTACACCTTTTCACCCGGCGCCGAGGGACGCTGCAGCGCCCTCCGCCCGGCAGCAGGCGGATGCCGCCGGCCAGCCGGCCGGCCCCGGAGCCGGTAGACCTGGCCTCCGGCGGCCGCCCCGGGAGCCGGTTAGACCTGTTCACACCGCGCAGAGGGCCGCTGCAGCGTCCTCCCGCTGGCGGCAGGCAGATGCCGCCGGCCGGCCGGCCGGCCCGGAGCCGGGTAGGCCTGGTCTCCGGCGGCCGCCCCGGAGAAGGGTACACCTTTCACCCCGGGCGCGAGGGGACTCTGCGCCCTTTCGCAGCTGGCGGCAGGCGGATTCCGCCGGCCGGCCGCCGGCCCCAGAGCCGGGTAGACCTGGTCTCCGGCGGCCGCCCGGAGAAGGGTAGACCTGTTCACCCGGCGCCGAGGACGCTGCAGCGCCTCCCCGCCGGCGGCAGGCGGATGCCGCCGGCTGGCCGCGCCCGGAGAAGGGTAGACCTGTTCACCCTGGCGCCGAGGACGCTGCAGCGCCTCCCCGCCGGCGGCAGGCGGATGCCGCCGACCGGCCGGCGGCCCAGAGCCGGGTAGACCTGGTCTCCGGCCGCCCCCGGATAAGGGTAGACCTGTTCACCCCGGCGCCGAGGCCGCTGCAGCGCCCTCTCCGCCCGGCAGCAGGCGGATGCCGCCGGCCGGCCGGCCGGCCCCAGAGGCGGGTAGACCTGGTCTCCGGCCGCCCCGGAAAGGGTAGACCTGTTCACCCCGGCGCCGTAGACCTGGTCTCCGGCGGCCGCCCGGAGAAGGGTACACCTGTTCACCCGGCGCCGAGGACGCTGCAGCGCCCTCCCCACTGGCGGCAGGCGGATGCCGCCGGCCGGCCCGGCCGGCCCAGCCGAGTAGACCTGGTCTCCGGCGGCCGCCCGGAGAAGGGTAGACCTGTTCACCCCGGCGCCGAGGCCGCTGCAGCGCCCTCCGCCGGCAGCAGGCGGATGCCGCCGGCGGCCGGCCGGCCCCGGAGCAGGCTAGACCTGGTCTCCGGCGGCCGCCCCGGAAAGACTAGACCTGTTCACCCCGGCGCCGAGGGCCGCTGCACTGCCCTCCGCAGGCAGCAGGCGGATGCTGTTCCGGCCGGCCGGCCAGCCCAGGCAGGTAGACCTGGTCTCCGGCCACCCCGGAGAAGGGTAGACCTGTTCACCCCGGCGCCGAGGGCCGCTGCAGCGCCCTCCCCGCCGGCAGCAGGCGGATGCCGCCAGCCGGCCGGCCGGCCCCGGGAGGCGGGTAGACCTGGTCTCGCAGGCGGATGCCGCCGCCGGCCGGCCGCCCCGAGCCGGGTAGACCTGGTCTCCGGCTGCCCCGGAGAAGGGTAGACCTGTTCACCCCGCGCCGAGGGGACGCTGCAGCGCCTCCCCCTGGCGGCGCAGGCAGATGCCGCCCGGCAGGCCGGCCGGCCGCGGAGCCGGGTAGACCCTGGTCTCGGCCGCCCGAGGAAGGGTAGACCTGTTCACCCCGGGCGCGCGAGGGGCCGCTGCAGCGCCCTTTCCGCCGGCAGCAGGCGGATGCCGCCAGCCGGCCGGTCGGGCCCGGGAGGTGGGTAGACCTGGTCTCCGGGGCTGCCCCCAGGGTAGACCTGTCCACCCCGGCGCCGAGGACGCTGCAGCGCCTCCCACCCGGTGGCAGGTGCATGCCGCCGGCTGGCTGGCTGGCCCGGAGCAGGGTGGACCTGGTCTCCGGCGCCGCCCGAGAAGGGTAGACCTGTTCACCCCGGCGCCGAGGACGCTGCAGCGCCCGCCGGCGGCAGGCGGATGCCGCTGGCCGGCCCAGACGGCCCTGGAGCCGGGTAGACCTGGTCTCCGGCGGCCGCCCGGAGAAGGGTAGACCTGTTCACCCCGGCGCAAAGGCCGCTGCAGCGCCCCTCCCGCCGGCGGCAGGCGGATGCCGGGCCGGCCGGCCGGCCCCGGAGCCGGGTAGACCTGTTCACCCCGGCGCCGAGGACGCTGCAGCGCCTCCCCGCCGGCGGCAGGCGGATGCCGCCGGCCGGCCGACCGGCCCCGGAGCCGGGTAGACCTGGTCTCCGGCGGCCGCCCCGGAGAAGGGTAGACCTGTTCACCCCGCAGGCGGATGCCGCCGGCCGGCCGGCCCCCCCGGGGCCGGTAGACCTGGTCTCCGGCGGCCGCCCCGGAGAAGGGTAGACCTGTTCACCCGGCGCCGGGACGCTGCACCCGCCGGCGGCAGGTGGATGCCGCCGGCCGGCCGGCCGCCCAGGAGCAGGGTAGACCTGGACTCCGGCGGCCGCCCCGGATACGGGTAGACTTGTTCACCCCGGCGCAAAGGCCGCTGCAGCGCCCTCCCGCCCGCGGCAGGCGGATGCTGTTCGGCCGGCCGGCCAGCCTTGGAGCCGGGTAGACCTGGACTCCGGCGGCCGCCCGGAGCCGAGTAGACCTGTTCACCCCGGCGCAAAAGGCCGCTGCAGCGCCCTCCCTGCTGGCGGCAGGCGGATGCTGTTCGGCCGACCGACCGGCCCGGAGCCGGGTAGACCTGGTCTCCGGCGGCCGCCCGGAGAAGGGTAGACCTGTTCACCCCGGCGCCGAGGGACGCTGCAGCGCCCTCCCCGCTGGCGGCAGGCGGATGCCGCCAGCCGGCCGGCCGGCCCCGGAGCCGGGTAGACCTGGACTCCAGCGGCCACCCCGGAGCCGGGTAGACCTGTTCACCCCGGCGCAAAAGGCCGCTGCAGCGCCCTCCCGCCGGCGGCAGGCGGATGCTGTTCGGCCGGCCGGCCGGCCCGAGCCGGGTAGACCTGGTCTCCGGCGGCCGCCCGCCCGCCAGCGGCAGGCGGATGCCGCCGGCCGGCCGGCGGCCCCAGAGCCGGTAGACCTGGTCTCCGGCCGCCCGGAGAAGGGTAGACCTGTTCACCCCGGCGCCCGAGGGACGCTGCAGCGCCTCCGCCGGCGGCAGGCGGATGCCGCCGGCCACCTTTCCACCCGGCGCCGGCGCTGCAAGCGCCTCCCGCCGGCGGCAGGCGGATGCCGCCGTCGGCCGGCCGGCCCCGGAACCGGGTAGACCTGGTCTCCTGCGGCCGCCCGGAGAAGGTAGACTGTTCACCCCGCGCCGAAGCCGCTGAAGCGCCTCTCCGCCGGCACAGGCGGATGCCGCCAGCCGGCCGCCGCCCGAGCCGGTAGACCTGGCTCCGCGGCCGCCGAGAGGTAGACCTGTTCACCCGGCGCAGGGCCTGCAGCGCCTCCCGCCGCGGCGGCGGATGCGCGCCGGCCGGCGGCCCCAGAGCCGGGTAGACCTGGCTCGGCGCGCCCGAGAAGGGTAGACTGTTCACCCCGAGCCGAGGGCCGCTGCAGGCCCTCCGCTGGCAGCAGGCGGATCCGCCGCCGGCCGCCGCCCCAGGGCGGTAGACCTGGCTCCGGCGGCCGCCCGGAGAATGGGTAGACCTGTTCACCCCGGGCGCCGAGGACGCCACAGCGCTCCTCCCGCCAGCGGCAGGCGGATGCCGCGGCCAGCCGGCCGCCCCGGAGCCGGGTAGACCTGACTCGCGCCCCCGAGCGGAGACCTGTTCACCCGGCGCAGGCCGCGCAGCGCTCCCCGGCGGCAGGCGGATGCGTCGCCGGCCGCCCGAGCCGGTAGACCTGGTCCGGCGGCCGCCCGAGAAGGGTAGACCTGTTCACCCGGCGCCGAGGCCGCTGCAGCGCCTCCCGCTCGGCGGCAGGCGGATGCCGCCAGCCGGCCGACTCCCTGAGCCGGGTAGACCTGGCTCCGCGGCGCCCCGAGCGGGTAGACCTGTTCACCCCGGCGCAGGCCAGCCAGCCCCGCGGCGGCGGATGCCGCCGGCCGGCGGCCGGCCCCGGAGCCGGAGACCTGGTCCCGGCCGCCCGGAGAAGGGTAGACCTGTTCACCCGGCGCGAGGCGCTGCAGCGCCTCCGCTGGCGGCAGGCGGACGCCGCGCGCGCCCGGGCCGTAGACCTGCTCGGCCCCCGAGCGGAGACCTGTTCACCCGGCGCAGGCGCCAGCGCCCCCGCGGCAGCGGATGTGCGCCGGCGCCCGGCCGGGAGACTGGCTGGCGGCCCCGGAAGGGAGACTGTTCACCGCGCGGGCGCTGCAGGCCTCCGCCGCGGGCGGTGCGCCGCGGCGGCCCGGGCCGAGACCTGGTCTCGCGCGCCCGGAGGTAGACCTGTTCACCCGGCCCAGGGCCGTGCAGCTCGCCGGCGCAGGCATGCGCCGGCGGCGGCCCGAGCCGGTAGACCTGGTCTCCGGCCGCCCGGAGGGGACTGTCACCCCGGCCAGGCGCTGCGCGCCTCCGCCGCGGAGGGGATGCCGCGGCCGGCCGGCCCGAGCGGTAGACCTGCCCGGCGCCCGAGGACGCGGCGGCGCCTCCCGCCGGCGGCAGGCGGATGCGCCGCCGGCCGGCCCCGGAGCCGGGAGACCTGGCTCGCGCCGCCCGGAGCGGTAGACCTGTTCACCCAGCCGGGCTCGCGCAGGAGCGCCGCTGCGCGTCCGCGCCGCCGGGGCAGGCGGATGCGCGCCAGGGCCGGCCGCGGCCCGGAGCCGGGTAGACCTGGCTCCAGCGCCCCTGAGCGGGTAGACCTGTTCACCCCGCGCAAGCCGCTGCAGCGCCTCGCCGGCGCAGGCGGATGCCGCCGGCCGCGCCCCGAGCCGGTAGACCTGGTCTCGGCGGCCGCCCGAGAAGGGTAGACCTGTTCACCCGGCGCAGGCCGCAGCAGCGCCTCCCCGGCGGCAGGCGGATGCGCGCCGCGCCCCGAGCCGGTAGACCTGCCGCGGCCGCCCGAGAAGGGTAGACTGTTCACCCCGGGCCAGGCGCTAGCGCCCCGCGGCGGCAGGCGGATCGCCGCCGCCGCGGCCCGAGCCGGGTAGACCTGGCTCCGGCGGCCGCCCGAGAAGGGTAGACTGTTCACCCCGGCGAGGCGCAGCGCCTCCGCCGGCGGCAGGCGGATGCTGCCGCCGGCCGGCCCGAGCCGGTAGACCTGACTCCGGCGCCGAGGGGACGCCCGCGGCGTAGCGCCTCCCGCCGGCGCAGGCGGATGCCGCCGGCGCGCCCGGCGGTAGACTGGTCCGGCCCCCGGAGAAGGGTAGACCTTTCACCCGGCGCGAGGCCTGCAGCGCCTCCCGCCGGCGGCAGGCGGATGCCGCCAGGCCGGCCTGCCCGGAGCGGGTAGACCTGGACTCCGCGGCCGCCGGAGAAGGGTAGACCTGTTCACCCGGCGCAAGGCGCTGCAGCGCCCTCCGCGGCGGGGCGGATGCGTGGCGCGGCCGGCCGAGCCGGTAGACCTGGTCTCGCGGCCGCCCGGAGGGTAGACCTGTTCACCCGGGCGCCAGGCCTGCAGCGCTCGCGCGGCAGGCGGATGCGCGGCCGGCCGGCCGGCCCGAGCCGGTAGACCTGGTCTCCGGCGCCGCCCGAGAAGGGTAGACCTGTTCACCCCGGCGCCGAGGGCCTGCAGCGCCCTTCCGCGGCGGCAGGCGGATGCCGCCGCCGGCGCCCCGGAGCCGGTAGACCTGCTCCGGCCCCCGGAGAGGAGACCTGTCACCCGGCCAGGCGCTGCAGCGCCCTCCGCCGGCGGCAGGATGCGCGCGCCGGCCGCCCGAGCCGGGTAGACCTGGTCTCGCGGCCGCCCGGAAGGGTAGACCTGTTCACCCGGCGCGGGCGCTGCAGGCCTCCGCCGGCGGCAGGCGGATGCCGCGCCGGCGGCGCCCCGGCGGTAGACCTGGTCTCCGCGCGCCGGAGAAGGGTAGACCTGTTCACCCGCCCGAGGCCGCTGCAGCGCCCTCCCGCCGGCGGCAGGCGATGCCGCCGGCCGGCCGCCCGAGCCGGGTAGACTGGTCTCGCGGCCGCCCGAGAAGGGTAGACCTGTTCACCCGCGCGAGGGCTGCAGCGCCCCCGCCGGCGGAGGCGGATGCCGCCGGCGCGCCCGAGCGGAGACCTGGTCCCGGCGCCCGGAAGGGTAGACCTGTTCACCCGGCGCGAGGGCTGCAGCGCCTCCGCCGGCGGCAGGCGGATGCCGCCGCCGCCGGCCGGCCGGAGCCGGGTAGACCTGGCTCCGGCGCCCGAGCAGGTAGACCTGTTCACCCGCGCAAGGCGCGCAGCCCTCCCGCGGCAGGCGGATGCGCCGGCCGGCGGCCGGCCGGGACCGGCCTGGCGGCCCCGGGAGGGTGTACCCGTACCGCAGCCCCGCCGGCGGATGCCCGGCGGCCGAGGTAGACCTGCTCCGGCGCCGAGCGAGACCGTACCGGCCAGGGCTGCAGCGCCCCCGCCGGGGCGGTGGCGCCGGCGCCGGCCCGAGCCGGGTAGACCTGGCTCGCGCGCCGCCAAGGAGACTGTTCACCCGGCCGAGGGCGCTGCAGCCCTCCGCGGCGGCAGGCGGATCCGGCCGCCGGCCGGCCCGGCGGTAGACCTGGTCTCCGGCCGCCCGGAGAAGGGTAGACCTGTTCACCGGCGCCGAGGCCGCAGCGCCTCCGCCCGGCAGGCGATGCCGCGGCCGGCCGGCCGGCCCGAGCCGGGTAGACCTGGTCCGCGGCCGCCCGGAGAAGGTAGACCTGTTCACCCGGCGCCAGCGCTGCAGCGCCTCCCGCCGGCGGCGGATGCGCCGGCGGCCGGCCGGAGCCGGGTAGCCTGGTCTCGGCCGCCCGGAGAAGGTAGACCTGTTCACCCGGCGCCGAGGCGCTGCAGCGCCCTCCCGCCGGCCAGGCGGATGCCCCGGCCGGCAGGCGGCCCGGCGCGGAGACCTGGTTCCGCGCCGCCGGGGTAAGCCTGTTCACCCGGCCGAGCCTGCAGGCCTCCCGCCGGCCGGCAGGCCGGGCCTGGCCCGGCCGCCCGGCGGTAGACCTGTCCGGCGAGCCGCGAGTGACCTGTTCCCCGCGCGAGGCGCGAGCCCCCCGCCGGCGAAGGCGGATGCCTGGCTCGGCCGGCCCCGGCGCGAGGTGACCTGGTCTCCGGGCCGCCGGGAAGGTGACCTGTCACCCGGCGCCGAGGCGCTGGCGCCTCCCGGCCGGGAGACAGGTCGCTGCCGCCGCCGGGGCCGCACCGGCCGGTAGACCTGGCTCGGCGGCCCTCCGGCCAGGTAGACCAGTTCACCCCGGCGCCAGGCCGGCCGACTGTCGCGCCGCACTGTCCCCGCGCGCGGGCGCACGCGCCGCGAGCCGCGCCCGGCCGGGCGCGGGCCCCGGAGGGGCCTGACCGAGCCTGGCTCCGGCCGCCCCGAGGGTAGACCTGTTCACCCGGCGCCGAGGGCGCTGCAGCGCCTCCCGGCGCAGGCGGATGCGCGCGGCGGCCGCGCGGTAGACCTGGCTCCGGCCCCGAGAGGTGACTGTTCACCGCCAGGCGCGCAGCGCCCTCCCGGCGGCAGGCGGATGCGCGCCGCCGCGGCCGGCGGTAGACCTGGTCCGGCCCGAGAGGTGACCTGTTCACCCGCGCGGCGCTGCAGCGCCTCCCGGCGCAGGGGATGCTGGCGCCGGCCGAGAAGGGTAGACCTGTTCACCCCGGCGCGGGCGCTGCAGCGCCACTCCCGCCGGCGGCAGGCGGATGCCGCGGCCGGCCGGACCCGGGCCGGGTAGACCTGGCGTCTCAGCGGCCGCCCGGAGAAGGTAGACCTGTTCACCCCGGCGCCGAGGCCGCTGCAAGCGCCCGCCCGCCGGCGGCAGGCGGATGCCGCCGACCGGCCGGCCGGCCGGCGGCAGGCGGATGCCGCCGGCCGGCCGCCCGGCCGGGTGACCTGGTCTCCGGCCGCCCCGGAAAGGGAGACCTGTTCACCCCGGCCAGGCCGCTGCAGCGCCCTCCGCGGCGCAGGCGGATGCCGCCGGCCGGCCGGCCCCGGAGCCGGGTAGACCTGGTCTCGGCGGCGCCGGAAGGTAGACCTGTTCACCCGGCCGAGGCCTGCAGCGCCTCCCGCCGGCGGCAGGCGGATGCCGCCGGCCGGCCGGCGGCCCCAGGGGTAGACCTGGTCTCCGCGCCGCCCGAGAAGGGTAGACCTGTTCACCCGGCGCGGGCGCTGCAGCGCCCCCCCCGGCGGCAGGCGGATGCGCGGCGCGGCGGCCGGCGGTAGACCTGCTCCGCCCCCGAGGTAACCTGTTCACCCCGGCGCAGGCGCTGCAGCGCCTCCCGGCCGGCAGGCGGATGCGTCGGCCGCCGGCCCCGGGCGGTAGACCTGGTCTCGGCGCCGGAGAAGGACCTGTTCACCGCGCGAGGGCTGCAGCCCTCCGCCGCGGCAGGCGGATCGCAGCCGGCGCCGGCGGTAGACCGCTCGGCCCGGAGGGAGCCTGTTCACCGGCGCGGCCTGCAGCGCCTCCGCGGCGGCAGGCGGATGCGCCCGGCGCGCCGGGCGGTGACCTGGCTCGGCCGCCCGGGAAGGTGACCTGTTCACCGGCGCGAGGCGCTGCAGGCCCTCCGCCGGCGCAGCGGATGCGCGGCCGGCAGCGGCCGGCGGTGACCTGGTCTCCGGCGCGCCGAGAAGGGTGAGACCTGTTCACCCGGCGCGAGGCGCTGCAGCGCCCTCCCCCGGCGCAGGCGGATCGCCGCCGGCCGGCGGCCCGGCCGGTAGACCTGGCTCGGCGCCCGGAAAGGTGACCTGTTCACCCGGCGCAGGCCGCAGCGCCCTCCGCCGGCAGGCGGATGCGTCGCCGGCCGGCCGGAGCGGTGACCTGGCTCCGGCGCCGCCGGAGGGTGACCTGTTACCTGTTCACCCGGCGCCGAGGACGCTGCAGCGCCCTCCCGCGGCGACAGGCGGATGCCGCCCGGCCCCGCCGGCCGCCCCGGAGCCGGGGTAGACCTGGTCTCGGCCGCCCGGAGAAGGGTAGACCTGTTCACCCGGCGCGAGGGGCGCTGCAGCGCCCTCCGCCGCCGGCAGGCGGATGCGCCGGCCGGTGGCCCGGCCCGGGCCGGGTAGACCTGGTCTCCGGCGGCCGCCCGGGAGAAGGTAGACCTGTTCACCCGGCGCTGAGGCGCTGCAGCGCCCCCCGGCCCGGCCGGCCGCCCAGAGCCGGGTAGACCTGGTCTCCGGGGCCGCCCGAGAAGGGTAGACCTGTTCACCCGGCCCGAGGCGCTGCAGCGCCCTCCCGCGGCGGCAGGCGGATCCGCCGGCCGGCCGGCCGGCCCGGAGCCGGGTAGACCTGGTCTCCGGCGCCCCCCGGAGAAGGGTAGACCTGTTCACCCGGCGCGAGGGCGCTGCAGCGCCTCCCGCCGGCGAGCGGATGCCGCCGCCGGCCGGCGGCCCGAGGCAGGTAGACCTGGTCTCGGCGCCGCCCCGAGAAGGGTAGACCTGTTCACCCGGCCAAGGCGCTGCAGCGCCCTCCGCCGGCGGCAGGCGGATGCGCCGGCCGGCCGGCCCCGGCCGGGTAGACCTGGTCTCCGGGCCGCCCGGAGGGAGACCTGTTCACCCGGCGCAGGCGCTGCAGCGCCCTCCCGCCGGGCAGGCGGATGCCGCCGCGGCCGGCCGGCCAGGCGGGTAGACCTGGCGGCGGCAGGCGGATGCCGCCAGCCGGCGGCCCGGCCAGGCAGGTAGACCTGGACTACGGCAGCCGCCCCGGAGCCAAGTAGACCTGTTCACCCCGGCGCAAAAGGCCGCTGCAGCGCCCTCCCCGCCGGCGGCAACCTGTTCACCCGGCGCCGAGGGCCGCTGCAGCGCCTCCCGGCGGCGGCAGGCGGATGCCGCCAGCCGGCCGGCCGGCTCCGGGCAGGTAGACCTGGTCTCCGGCCGCCCGGAGAAGGGTAGACCTGTTCACCCGGCGCCGAGGGCGCTGCAGCGCCCTCCCGCCGGCGATAGGCGGATGCCGCCGGCGGCTGGCCGGCCCGGGCCGGGTAGACCTGGTCTCCGGCCGCCCGGAGAAGGGTAGACCTGTTCACCCGGCGCCGAGGACTCTGCAGCGCCCTCCCGCCCGGTGGCAGGCAGATGCCCCGGCCGGCCGGCCGGCCCCGGGCCGGGTAGACCTGGTCTCGGCAGCCGCCCGGAGAATGGTAGACCTGTTCACCCGGCGCTGAGGGCCGCTGCAGCGCCCTCCCGCTGGCGACAGGCGGATGCCGCCGGCCGGTCGGCCGGCCGCGGGCCGGGTAGACCTGGTCTCCGGCCGCCCGGAGAAAGGTAGACTTGTGCACCCGGCGCCGAGGGACGCTGCAGCGCCCTCCCGCCGGCGGCAGGCGGATTCCGCCGGCCGGCCGGCGGCCCAGGCCAGGTAGACCTGGTCTCCGGCGGCCGTCCCGGATAAGGGTAGACCAGTTCACCCCGGCGCCGAGGCGCTGCAGCGCCCTCCCGCCGGCGGCAGGCCGATGCCGCCGGCCGGGCGGCCGGCCCCTGAGCCGGGTAGACCTG
This sequence comes from Muscicapa striata striata, assembly GCA_030060385.1. Classification (NCBI taxonomy): domain Eukaryota; kingdom Metazoa; phylum Chordata; class Aves; order Passeriformes; family Muscicapidae; genus Muscicapa; species Muscicapa striata. The sequence goes on along the minus strand of JAREIS010002243.1, from coordinate 5,454 downwards.
GACTCCGGCAGCCGCCCGGAGCCAAGGAGACCTGTTCACCCGGCGCAAAAGGCCGCTGCAGCGCCCGGAGAAGGGTAGACCTGTTCACCCGGCCCCGAGGGCCGCTGCAGCGCCCTTTCCGCCAGGGGCAGGCGGATGCCGCCCGGCCGGCCAGCCGGCCCCAGGGCCGGGTAGACCTGGTCTCCGGCGGCCGCCCGGAGAAGGGTAGACCTGTTCACCCCGCGCCGAGGGCGCTGCAGCGCCCTCCCCGCCGGCGGCAGGTGGATGCCGCCCGGCCAGCCGGCCGGCCCCGGGCAGGGTAGACCTGGTCTCCGGCCGCCCGGAGAAGGTAGACCTGTTCACCCTGGCGCCGAGGGACGCTGCAGCGCCCTCCCCGCCGGCGGCAGGCGGATGCCGCCCGGCCGGCCGGCCGTCCCAGAGCCGGGTAGACCTGGACTCCGGCGGCGCCCGGATCAGGGTAGACCTGTTCACCCCGGCGCCGAGGCCGCTGCAGCACCCTCGCCGAGGCCGCTGCAGCGCCCTTTCCGCCGGCAGCAGACGGATGCCGCCGGATGGCGGCCGGCCCCAGAGGCGGGTAGACCTGGTCTCGGGGGCCGCCCCGGAAAGGTGAACCTGTTCACCCCGGCGCCGAGGATGCTGCAGCGCCCTCCCGCCGGCGGGAGCGGATGCCGCCGGCCGGCAGGGCGGCCCTGGAGCTGGGTAGACCTGATCTCGGCCGCCCGGAGAAGGGTAGATCTGTTCACCCGGCGCCGAGGCCGCTGCAGCGCCCTTTCCGCCGGCAGCAGGCGGATGCCGCGGCCGGCGGCCGGCCGTCCCAGGCAGGTAGACCTGGTCTCCGGCCGCCCGGAGAAGGGTAGACCTGTTCACCCCGGCCCCGAGGCGCTGCAGCGCCCTCCCCGCCGGCGATAGGCGGATGTCGCCGGCCGGCCGGCCGGCCCAGGCCGGGTAGACCTGGTCTCCGGCCGCCCGGAGAAGGGTAGACCTGTTCACCCCGGCGCCGAGGCGCTGCCGCGCCCTCCCCACCCGCGGAGCGGAGGCCGGGTAGACCTGGTCTCCGGCGGCCGCCGGAGAAGGGTGAACCTGTTCACCCGGCGCGAGGCTCTGCAGCGCCTGGAGCCAGGTCTCGGCCGGCCGCGGAGCAAGGTAGACCTGTTCACCCCGGCGCGGGCTGCAGCGCCCACCCCGCCGGCGGGGGCGGATCCCTTTTCCCGGCGGCCGGAGCCCGCTAGCAGGGGGCCGGTCTCCGGCCGCCCCCGGAGGAAGGGCGCTGCAGCCCCGGCGCCGGGGTGAACAGGTCTACCCTTCTCGGGCGGCTCGCGGAGACCTGGTCTCCCGGCTCCGGGCGCCGGCCCGGCCGCGGCATCGCCTGCCGCCGAGGCGGAGGCCTGCGCTCGGCCGGGTGACGAGGTCTACTGCTCCGGGGCGGCGCCGGAGGCCAGGCCCTAGCCCGGCTCTGGGGCCGGCCGGCCGGCGGGCGGCCTCCGCCTTGCCCGGCGGAGGCGCTGCAGCGGCGCACGCGCCGGGTGAACAGGTCTACCCTTTCTCGGCGGCCGCCGAGGCCAGGCTGCCCGGCTCTGGGGCCGGCTGGCCGGCGGCATGCGCCTGCCGCCGAGCAGGCGCTGCAGCGTCCCGGCGCCGTGAACAGGTCTACCTTCCCCGGGCGGCCGCCGGCATCTCAGGTCTGCCGCTGCGCCGGGCTCCCCGCCCGGCCGACCGGGGAGTCCTGGGAAGAGGGGTGCTGAAAGCGGCCCAGCGCCGGGTAAACAGGCCCTGCCTTCGGGCGGCTGCCAGAGACAGGTCTCCAGCTGGGCCGGGCCCCGGCCGGCCCGCTCCGCCCCCCGCGGTGAGGGCGCGCGGTCCTCGGCGCCGGGGTGAACAGGTCTCCCCTTTTCCCCGGGGCGGCCCCCGGGAACCCCAGGTCTCCCGGCTCGGGCCCCGGCCCCCGGCCGGCCGCGACATCCGCCTCTCGCGGCCCCGGGGGGGGCCCCTGCAGCGTCCTCGGGCCGGGGTAAAACAGGTCTCCCTTCTCGGGGGGCCCGCGGGCCCGGGGTCTACCGGCTCCGAGCGGCCCCCGGGCCGGCGCCCCATCCGCCTGCACGGCGGAAGGGCAGGCAGCCCCTGGCCCCGGGGTGAACAGATCTACCCTTCTCCGGGCGGCCGCCGGGTAAAGTTCCCCGGCTCCAGGGCAGTCCTGCCGGCGGCGGCATCCACTCCTGCCGGCGGGGAGGCGCTGCACCCACCCCCTCGGCGCGGGGCAGGCAGGTCTCCCCCCTTTCCGAGGCCGCCCCCGGAAAACAAGTCTACCCGCCTCGGGGGCCCGGGCCCGGCCATCCGGCGGCATCCGTCTGCTGCGGGGGAAAAGGGGCGCTGCAGCGGCCTCGCGCCGGTGATCCCGGTCTACCATTCCCCGGGGGGCCGCGGAGACCAGGTCTCCCCGGCTCGAGCCGTCCGGCCGGCGCGGCATCCGCCTGCCGGCGGAAAAGGGTGCTGCGGCCCTCGGCGCCGGGTAACAGGTCTACCCTGATCCGGGCGGCGCCGGAGCCCAGGTCTACCCGGCTCGGGGGGCGGCCGGCCGGCGGCGGCATCCGCCTGCCCGCCGGCGGGGAGGCGCTACAGCGTCCTCGCGCCAGGAGTGAGTGGTCTACCAGCCTCCCGGGTGGCCGCCGGAGGACCACCTGCTCGGGGCGGCCGGCTGGCGGCCCGGCATCCTGCACGGCCCGGGCGCTGGCGTCCCGGCGCGAGGTGAACAGGTCTACCCCTTCCCGGGCGCCGCGGAGACCAGGTCTACCCGGCTCCAAGGCCGGCTGGCCGGCAGCGGCATCCGCCTGCCCCTGAGCGGAAAGGCGCTGGCAGCCCTCGGGGCAGGGTGAACAGGTCTACCCTTCTCCCGGGCGGCCGCCGAGGACCAGGTCTACCGGCTCCGGGGCCGACCGGCCAGCCGTGGCATCGCCTGCCGCCGGCGGGAGGCTGCAGCGGCCTTTGCGCCCGGGTGAACAGGTCTCCTTGGCTCGGGCGGCTGCCGAGGTCCAGGTCTACCCGGCTCAGGGGGCCGCCGCCCGGCGCGCGGCATCGGCCTGCCGCCGGCGGAGAGCGCTGCAGCGTCCCTCGGCGCCGGGGTGAACTGGTCTACCCTTATCCGGGACGGCCGCCGGAGACCAGGTCTACCCGGCTCGGGGCGGCCGGCCGGCCGGCGGAACCGTCTGCCGCCGGCGGGGGCGCTGCAGCGTCCCTCGGCGCCGGGTGCACAAGTCTACCTTTCTCCCGGGCGGCCGCCGGAGACCAGGTCTACCCGGCTCGCGGCGGCCGACCGGCCGGCGGCATCCGCCTGTCGCCAGCGGGAGGCGCTGCAGCGGCCCTCAGCGCCGGGAGTGAACAGGACTACCATTCTCCCGGGCGGCTGCCGGAGACCAGAGTCTACCAGTTCGGGGCCGGCCGGCCGGCAGCGGCATCTGCCTGCCACCGAGGCGGAGGCGCTGCAGAGTCCCTCGGCGCCGGGGGTGAACAGGTCTACCCTTCTCCGGGCGGCCGCCGGAGACCAGGTCTACCCGGCTCCGCGGCCGGCCAGCCCGGCCGGCGACATCCGCCTATCGCCGGCGGGAGGGCGCTTCAGCGTCCTCGGCGCCAGGGTGAACAGGTCTACCCTTCTCCGGGCGGCCGCGGGAGACCAGGTCTACCCGGCTCCCGGAGCCGGCCGGCCGGCTGGCGGCATCCGCCTGCCGCCGTCGGGGAAGTGCGCTGCAGCGTACCTCGGCGCCGGGGTGAACAGGTCTTCCCCTCTCCGGGCGGGCGCCGGAGACCAGGTCTACCCGGCTCTGGGGCCGGCTGGCCGGCCGGCGGCATCCGCCTGCCGCCGGCGGAAAGAGCGCTGCAGCGGCCTTCGGGGCCGGGTGAACAGGTCTACCCTACTCCGGGGCAGCCGCCGGAGACCAGGTCTACCCGGCTCCGGGGCCGGCCGACAGGTCTACCGGCTCGGGCCGGCCGGCGGCGGCGGCATCCGCCTGCCGCCGGAGGCGCTGCAGCGCCTCGGCGCCGGTGAACAGGTCTACCTTCTCGGGCGGCCGCGAGCCAGGTCTCGGCTCGGGGCCGGCCGGCGGCGGCATCCGCCTGCCCGGCGAGGCGCTGCAGCGGCCTCCGGGCGGTGAACAGTCTACCCTTCTCCGGGCGGCCGCCGAGACCAGGTCTCGGCTCCGGGGCCGGCGGCCGGCCGCGGCTCGCCTGCCGCCGGGGGCGCTGCGCGCCTAGCGCAGGTGAACAGGTCTCCCTCTCGGGCGGCCGCGGAGCCAGGTCTCCGGCTCCGGGCGGCCGGCCGGCGGCATCCGCCTGCCGCCGCGGGCGCTGCAGCCCTCGGCCGGGTGAACAGGTCTCCCTTCTCGGGCGGCGCCGGAGACCAGGTCTACCCGGCTCGGGCCGGCCGGCCGGCGGCGCATCCGCCTGCCGCCGGCGGAGGCGCTGGCGCCTGGGCGGGTGAACAGGTCTACCCTTCTCCGGGCGCCGGGACCAGGTCTACCGGCTCCGGGGCCGGCCGGCCGGCGGCATCCGCCTGCCGCCGGCGAGGCGCTCGCGCCTCGCGCCGGGTGAACAGGTCTACCCTTCTCCGGGCGCGCCGGGCAGGTCTACCGCTCGGGGCCGGCGGCGGCATCGCCGCCGGCGGGCCTGCAGCGCCCGGCGGGTGAACATCTACCCTTTCGGCGGCGCGAGCCAGGTCTCCGGCTCGGGCGGCCGGCCGGCGCGGCATCCGCCTGCCGCCGGGGCGCTCGCAGCCTCGGCGAGGGTGAACAGGTCTACCCTTCTCGGGCGGCGCCAGGGACCAGGTCTACCCGGCTCGGGGCCGCGGCCGGCCGACGGCATCCGCCTGCGCCGGCGGGCGCTGCAGCGTCCCGGCCGGGGTGAACAGGTCTACCCTTCTCGGGGGCGCCGGGCCAGGTCTCGGCTCCGGGGGCCGGCCGGCCGGCGGCATCCGCCTGGCCGCGGCGGGGCGCTGCGCGTCCTCGCGCCCGGGTGAACAGGTCTACCCTTCTCCGGGCGGCCGCGGGAGCCAGATCTACCGCTCGAGGCCGGCCGGCCGGCGGACGCTCACCTGCCGCGGCGGCCTGCAGCGGCCTGCGCGGCAGGGTACAGGTCTACCTCTCGGCGGCGCCGGAGCCAGGTCTACCCGGCTCGGGGCGGCCGGCCGGCATCGCCCCCTGCCCGCCGGCGAGCTGCTGCGCCTCTCGCCGCCGGGTGAACAGTCTACCCTTCCCCGGCGGCCGCCGGCAGGTCTCGGCTCCGGGCGCCGGCCGGCCGGCGTCCCGCCGCCGCGGGGGCTGCAGCGTCCTCGGCCCGGGTGAACAAGTCTACCCTTCTCGGGCGGCGCCAGACCGGTCTCCCGGCTCGGCGGCCGGCGGCAGCGTCCCCTGGCGGGGCGCTGCCGCCGCGCCGGGTGAACGCACCTTCTCCGGGGGGCCGCCGGGCATC
>JAREIS010002242.1:0-13358 GCA_030060385.1 Muscicapa striata striata | reverse complement strand
AAAGGGGGCCGGCCGGCCGGCGGGGAACCCCTGCCCGGGGGGAAGGCGCCCGGGGCCTCCGGTGTGAACAGGCTACGTTATCCGGTGGGCCCCTGTTGGTTTAATTGGTTTCCTTCACATGAGTGGGGAGAATTTTTCCCATTGTAATGCTAACAGAACCCCGGGCTGTGCCCAGGGTTTGGAACCCTGGACGGGCGGGTGGGTGGGACCGGAGCTACCCGGGAGGGGGATGCGGACTTCCGGGGAGGGGGAGCACTCAGGGGCCACGAGCTTCTGGAGGGGCTGCCCCGGGGAAGAGGGGAGGGGGAACTCCGTCCTCCGGGTGGGAGGAGGGAACCCGAGCCGCGGCATTCAGCTGCCCACATCTGCCCTGCTACCCCGGATGCACTGCTGACTACCAAAGACCAAATCTTCCTACCTTGGGAATCCTGGTCATCTGGACAAGACCGCGAAAAGCCCCACCTGGCCAGGGCCCGGTGTTCCCTCCACCTCCCTGGCCTCCCGCCTGCCCCTGCAGGGCGGCCCTACAGTTAACCCCAGGAACGGACACAGACTGAGTGTGTCCACGCTAAGGGACTAAACGTTTTCTGCTGTTTTTCAGGAATTTTAATAATACGTTGTTTTTATTGGCGAGTTAGAGAGTAAAGGGCTATTAAAGGCGAGTTAATAGGCATGAGCCCTTGATTTAAAACAATATAACCTGGGGGCTTCTCTTTTCACAGAAAATTTCCTCTTTGAAGCTCCTAAACGAAATGGGCCCAACGAAAGTTGAGGCATAAAGTGTTAGGTGGAAATTATGCAGATTGTTTTAATTTTTGGCATCGGCACGGATTCTCTCTACTTTTAATTGTGTTCGGTTATTTAACAATGGTACTTTGTGTAGGATGAATGAAAGGAATTTCCATCTGTCACCCAGTTTTTTGAGGCACCACAGTTTCAAGATTAGATTTGCTTAATTGCTAGTTTATTATTCCAGCAAGGTCTTGATGGGCGCATTGAATAGAAATTCAACGGAACTGGCTGGATACAACAGCACCCGCCTGCCAACCTGCCTTGTCCCAGAGACTAGGATGCTGCCCCAGAGCCTGCTGTCCCTGGGCCTTGATTGCTCCAGAAACGGGTGGTTGACCACAGCCCACTGCATGCCAGACCGCCATGCCAGAGTAGGGTCTCCAGAAGGACCTGCGGACATGGGCCATGCCAGGAGCAGGGCCAAGCGCTGCAGGAGCACCTTCCAGCTAGGGGAAACTCTCCTGCCCTAAAGAGGGAGAGCTGGATGGTGCTGCAGTGGAACCATAGAGTCATCTGTCCAGGTTCAGTGGACCACGGGCAGCCACAGCCAGCGAGTTGCCCCTGTGGAACAGGAAACCTAAGATTAAACAAAGCACCTAGATAGGGGATCAGCCAGGAGTGCCCTCGAACAGAAGGAGCCAGAGGTTGAGATTGTCACCGAGTCTCTCTCAATGGCCTCTCAACCTAGGGAAAGACATGTGACGAGGGCCGTGAGCCTCTTACAACCTGTTACTTCGAACTGGGACCTTGGGGAGGCTTACAACTGGATGGCACTGAGGCCGGGAATTTGGGATCCTTGTCCCAGACTCAGGTGGACCAGACATGAATTGGGACAAGGCCGCCTCCGTTGGACGCATTCATAGGAGGGGTTTATCCACAAGAGAATGCAGGAGCACTATCCAAAGAATGCTGGAAGACCATTGATGAAGGATCCAGCAGCTGAGGAAGGTGCAGCATGAGGGTATTGGGATGCCTGACAAGGTCAGGTGCACAGGGCAGATGTTGTGGGGACTGGGCAACCCTGGGGCCATCTGAATTTACTACCTACATTGCACTGATTAGGGCTGATGACCACCGAGAGACAGTAGGTTCTGTTGCCAGCAAGCTCAGAAATTTTGACAGTATGATTAATGGCCCAGTGCAGGCCAAGGTCTCTGTTGTCCAGGGACCTCCAACAGGTCCAAGAGGAGATGAAGGGGATGAGAGGGTTGAAAGGAGAGGTGAGGGAGATTATAAGAGGAGATAAGGAAGATCAATGCAGCACCAGTACGAAGTCACAGGCCCCAAATCGCACACCCAACGCTCCCAGCTAGGGACAGAGGATACCCTCACGAACTGACCTGTGGTTCTTCCTGCGAGACCATGGGGAAGACATGGAAAAATGGGATAGGAAGCCCACTTCTGTCCTGGCAGCACGGGTGCCAGCTCAGGGAGGGAAATGCCAACCGAGGAAACCGCGCTAAAATGAAGGTAGCCTCAACCTCACACAACCAAGGTACAGGGTACTGCAGAAGGGGAGGATGATCTGTCAGATCCCCCTGGAAGGGACCTCCACTATGCATGCCCAGGAAGGAAATAATAACCAGGGTTAGAGGGGCCCTGCCTCTAGCCAGGGAGAGGCATGGGATAACAGGATCTACTGGGTAGTGTGGGTGCGATGGCCTGGCACATCAAAGCCACAGAAACATAGAGTGTTAGTTGATACTGGTTCAGAATGCACCCTGATACCATCAGAACATGTGGGGAAGGTACCTGTTTCCATTGTTGGGGTGACAGGGGGATCACAGGAATTTACTTTGCTGGAAGCTGAGATTAGCCTGACAGGAAAGGGGGTGGCAGAAACATCCGATTGTAACTGGCCCAGGGGCACCGTGCATTCTAGGCATAGACTTCAGGAATGGCTACTAAAAAGATCCAAGGGGATACAGGTGGGCTTTTGGAATAGCTGCTGTATCGGCAGAGAGTATTAAGCAGTTGAACACCTTGCCTGGACTGTCAGAAAATCCATCTGCAGTAGGACTCTGAAAGTGACAGAGTAACAGGTACCAATTGCCACCATGACAGTGCACCGGGCAGTACCGACAAATCGAGATGCTGTGATCCCCATCCACAAGATGATCCGTGAGCTGGAGAGCCAAGGGTGGTGAGCAAAACCCACTCACCCTTCAACAGCCCCATCTGGCCTGTGCGCAAGTCTGAAGGGGAATGGAGACTGACTGTGGACTACAGGGCATTGAATGAAGTGACTCCACCACTGAGCGAGCCGTGCCGACATGCTGGATCTGCAGTATGAGCTGGAGTCCAAGGCAGCAAGGTGGTATGCCACCATTGACATTGCCAATGCATTTTTCTCCATTCCTTTGGCAGCAGAGTGCAGGCCTCAGTTTGCTTTCACCTGGAGGGGTGTGCAGTACACCTGGAACCGACTGCCCCAGGGGTGGAAACACAGCCCTACCATCTGCCATGGGCTGATCCAGGCTGCACTGGAAAAGGGTGAGGCCCCAGAACATTTGCAATACATTGATGACATCATTGTGTGGGGGAACACGGCAACAGAGGTCTTTGAGAAGGGAGAGAAAATCATCCAGATTTTGCTGGAAGCTGGCTTTGCCATCAAGAAAAGCAAAGTCAAAGGACCTGCTCGAGAGATCCAGTTCCTGGGAGTGAAGTGGCAAGACGAATGGCGCCAGGTCCCCACTGAGGTCATCGATAAGATCACTGCAATGTCAGCACCAACAAGCAAGAAGGAAACACAAGCTTTCCTAGGTGCCATAGGCTTTTGGAGAATGCATATCCCTGAATACAGCCAGATTGTGAGCCCTCTCTACCTGGTCACCCGCAAGAAGAATGATTTCCACTGGGGCCCTGAACAGCAGCAAGCCTTCATCCAGATCAAGCAGGAGATCGCTCATGCTGTAGCCCTTGGCCCAGTCAGGAAAGGACCAGAGGTAAAGAATGTTCTCTATTCTGCAGCCGGGAACCATGGTCTGTCCTGGAGCCTTTGGCAGAAGGTGCCTGGTGAAACTCGAGGCCGACCCCTGGGATTCTGGAGCAGAGGTTACAGAGGTTCTGAAGCCAATTACACTCCGACGGAGAAGGAAATCTTGGCTGCCTATGAAGGAGTTCAAGCTGCCTCAGAGGTAATTGGCACAGAAGCACAACTTCTCCTGGCACCCCTACTGCCAGTGCTGGGGTGGATGTTCAGAGGAAAGGTTCCTTCTACCCACCATGCCACCGACGCCACATGGAGCAAGGGGATTGCCCTCATTACGCAGCGTGCCCGCATTGGTAACCCAAATCGCCCTGGGATTTTGGAGATAATTACAAACTGGCCAGAAGGTGAAGATTTTGGTCTTGCCGAGGAGGAGGAGCAGAAGCAAGTGACCCGAGCTGAAGAAGCCCCACTGTACAACCAGCTGCCAGCAGATGAAACGTGCTACGCTCTTTTCACCGACGGTTCCTGTCGCATCGTGGGAATGAATCGGAAGTGGAAAGCAGCCGTATGGAGCCCCACACGACAGGTTGCACAAGCTACCGAAGGAGAAGGTGGATCAAGCCAACTTGCTGAACTCAAAGCTGTTCAGCTGGCCTTGGACATTGCTGAGAGAGAGAAATGGCCAAAGCTCTACCTCTACACTGATTCATGGATGGTAGCCAATGCTCTGTGGGGCTGGCTGGAAAGGTGGAAAAAGGCTGACTGGCAACATAGAGGAAAGCCAATCTGGGCTGCTGATGAGTGGAAAGACATTGCCACTCGGATAGAGAAGCTAGCCCGGGTGGCTGCTGGAGACCAGGTCTACCTGGCTTCGGGGCTGGCCGGCTGACCGGCAGCATCTACCTTCCGCCGCTAGGAGGGGGCTGCAGCGGCCCGCGGCGCCGGGGTGAACAGATCTACACTTCTCCGGGGCGGCTGCCGGAGACCAGGTCTTCCCGGCTCCGGGGCCGGCCGGCCGGCGTGATCCCTGTGCCGCCGGCAGGGAGGGCGCTGCAGCGGCCCGCGGCGCTGGGGTGAAAAGGTCTGCCCTACTCCGGGCGGCCGGAGGCCAGATCTACACGGCTTTTGGGGCCGCCCGCCGGCGGAATCCACGTGCCGCCGGCGGCGAGGGCACTGCAGCAGCCCGCTGCGCTGGGTGATAAGGTCTGCCCTTCTACAGGGCAGCCGCCCGAGACCAGTTCTACATGGCTTTGTGTCCTGCCGGCCGGCTGGCAACATCCGCCTCTTGCCGCCGGTGGAGAGGGCAGCGGCCAGCGGCGGCGGGGTGAACAGGTCTACACTTTTTTTCGCGGCCGCCAAACACCAGGTCTACGCGGCTCCGAGGCCGGCCGGCCGCCCAGCGGCCTCCGCCTCCTGCCGGCGGGGAAGACGCTGCAGCGGCCCGCGGTGCCGGCGTGAACAGGTCTACCCTTATCTGGGCGGCCGCAGGAGTCCAGGTCTACCTGGCTCCGGGGCCGGCCGGCCGAAAAATACACCTGCCGCTGCCGGCGAGGGCACTGCAGCAACCCGCGGTTCCGGAGTGAACGCCTACACTTCTCCGGGGCGGCTGTCTGAGATCAGGTCTACCCGCCCCGGGCCGGCCGGCCGGCCGGCTGAATGCGCCTTCCGCCAGAAGGAGGGCGCTGCAGGCCTGCGGTGCGGTGGTGAACAGGTCTACCCTTCTCCGGGCGGCCGGAGACCAGGTCTCCTCGGCTCCGGGGCAGGCCAGCCAGCGGAATCCACCTGCCGCTGCCGGCGACGGCGATGCAGCAGCACTTGGCTCCGGATCAAACAGGTCTACCATTCTCCGGGGCGGCCGCCGGAGACCAGGTCTACCCGGCTCCGGGGCCGGCCGGCCGGCCAGCGGCATCCGCCTTACGCCGGCGGGGCAGACGCTGCAGCGGCCCGCGGCGCCGGGGTGAACAGATCTACCTTTCTCTGGGGCTGCCGCTGGAGACCAGGTCTACCCGGCTCCCGGGCCGGCTGGCCATCGACATCCGCCTGCCGCCAGGAGGGAGGGCGCTGCAGCTGCCTTCGTCGCCGGGATGAACAGGTCTGACCTTCTCCGGGGTGACCACCGGAGACCAAGTCTACACGACTCCGGAGACGGCCGGCGGGCGAGATCCACCTGTCGCCGCCGGAGAGTGCGCTGCAGCGGCTCGCGGCTCTGGGGTAAACAAGTCTACCCTTCTCCGGGGTGGCCACCGGAGACCAGGTCTACTCGTCTCCAGGGCTGGCCGGGCGGCGAGATGCACCTGCCGCCGCCGGCCAGGGCGCTGCAGCGACTCGCGGCTCCGGGTTGAACAGGTCTACCCTTCTCCGGCACCGGAGCCGACAGGGCGGACGGCGAACTTCCGCCAGCTGCCAGAGGGGAGGGCGCTCCAGCGGCCCGCATCGCAGTGGTGAACAGGTCTACCCTTCCCCGGGGCGGCCCCCGGAGACCAGGTCTACCCGGCTCCAAGGCCGGCCGGCCGGCCGGTGGCATCCACCAGTAGCAGGCGGGAGGTCGCCGCAGCGCGGCCGCTGCGCCGGGGCTAACAGGTCTACCCTCCTCCGGGCGGCCGGAGACCAGGTCTACCCTGCCCCAGGGCCGGCAGGCCCTCCGGCATCCGCCTGTAGCCGGAGGGGAGGAGCTGCAGCGGCCGCAGCCGCGTGGTGAACAGGTCTACACTTCTACGAAGCAACCGCCCTGACCAGGTCTACCCAGTTCCGAGGCCGCCCGGCCAGGCAGCGGCATCCGCCTACCGCCGGCGGAGGGGGCCGTGCAGCGGCCCGCGGCGCCCGTGTGAACAGGTCTACCCTTCTCCAGGGCAGCCACCAGAGACCAAGTCTACCAGGCTTCGGGCCGGCTTGCCGGCCGGCATCATCCGCCTGCCGCCTGGAGGAGGCGCTGCAGCGCCCGTGGCACCGGTGTGAACAGGTCTGCCGCTCTCCAGGGCGTCCGCCGGAGACCAGGTTTACTGGCTCCGGGCCGGCAGGCCGGTTGGAAGCATCCGCCAGCTGCCGGAGCGGAGCGCCTGCAGCGGCCCACGGCGCTGGGTTAAAAGCCCTACCCTTTTTCCGGGACGGGCGCCGGAGACCAGGTCTACCCGGATCCGGGGCCGCCCGGCCGGCCAGCGGCATCTGCCTCCTGCCGGCGGGAAGACGCTGCAGCGGTCCACGGCTCCGGGGTGAACAGATCTACCCTTCTCTTGGGCAGCCGGAGACCAGGTCTACCCGGCTTAGGCTGGCAGGCCGGCCAGCAGCATCTGCCTTCCACCGGAGGGGAGGGTGCTGCAGTGGCCAGCAGCGACGGGGTGAACAGGTCTACACTTCTCCGAATCGGTCGCCAAAGACCAGGTCTACCCGGGGCCCAAGGCCGGCCGCCCGGCCAGCGGCATCTGCGTTACGCCGGCGGTGAGGCGCTGCAGCGGCCCGCAGTGCCGGGATGAACAGGTCTACCGTTCTCTAGGCTTCCGCCAGAGACCAGGTCTACCCGGCCCGGGGGCGGCCGGCCGGCATCGACATCCGGATGCCGCCGGCGGGGAGGGTGCTGCAGCTGCCCGCGAATGCCGAGATGAACAGGTCTACCGTTCTCCAGGGCGTCCACCGGAGACCAGGTCTACCCGGCTTAGGGCTGGCAGGCCGGCCAGCAGCATCCGCCTTCCGCCGGAGGGGAGGGTGCTGCAGTGGCCAGCGGCGGCGGGGTGAACAGGTCTACACTTCTCTGAAAAGCTCGCCAAAGACCAGGTCTACCCGGCTCCGAGGCCGGCCGTCCGGCCAGCGGCATCTGCCTTACGCAGCAGTGAGGGCGCCACAGCGGCCTGTGGCGCAGGTGTGAACAGGTCTACCGTTCTCCAGGGCTTCCGCCAGAGACCAGGTCTACCTGGCTCCGGGGCCGGCCGGCCAGCGAGATCCACCTGTTGCCGCCGGCAAGGGCGCTGCAGCGGCTCGCGGCTCCTAGGTGAACAGGTCTACCCTGCTCCGGGGCGGCCGCCGGAGACTATGTCTACCCGGCTCCAAGGCCGGCCGGTCGGCAAGATCCGCCTGCCGCTGCCGGCGATGGCGCTGCAGCAACCCGCGGCTCGGAGTGCCGCTGGAGACCAGTTCTACCTGGTTCCGGGTCCGGCCGGCCGGCGGCATGCACCTGCCGGCGGGGAAGACGCTGAAGCGGCCCGTGGCGCAGGGGTGAACAGGTCTACCCTTCCCCAGAGCAGCTGCGGAAAACCAGGTCTACCCAGCTCCAGGGTCGGCAGGCCCGTTGGCGGGATCCGCCTGCCGCCGGCGGGTACGGCGCTGCAGAGGACCGTGGGGCCTTGGTGAACAAGTCTACCCTTCTCCAGGGTGGCCATCAGGGACCAGGTCTACCCGGGTCTGGGCTCGGCGGGCCGGCTGTCGAAGTCCTCCTGCTGTAGGAGGACAGGGCGCTGCAGCTGGCCATGGCGCCGCGGTGAACAGGTCTACCCTTCTCTGGGGTGGCCGCTGGAGACCAGGACTACCGAGATCCGAGTACGGCCGGCCGGCCAGCGGCATCCGCCTGCCGCCAGAAGGGGAGATCTCTGCGGCCGCTCGCGGCGCTGTTGTGAACAGGCCTACTCTTCTCCGGGGCGGCCGCCGGAGATGACGTGTTCCTGGCTCCGGGGCCAGACACCCAGCCGCTGGCATCCGCCTGTCGTTAAAAGGGGCGGGCGCTACAGCAGTTCGCGGCGCCGGGGTAGAGAGGTCTAACCTTCTCTGGGTCGGCCGCTGAAGACCAGGTCTACCCGGCTCGGGAGCGGGCCGGCAGGTTGGCGGGATCCGCCTGCTGCCGGAGGGGAGGGAGCTGCAGCAGCCCGAGGCGCTAGGTGAACAGGTCTACCCTTCTCCGGGGCGGTCGCCCGAGACCATGTTTACCCGGCCGGCGGCATCCGCCTATTGCCGGCAGGGAGGGCGCTGCAGCGGCCCGCTGCGCCGGTGTGAACAGGTCTGCCCTTCTCCGGGGCGGCCGCCGAAGACCAGGTCTACCCGGCTCTGAGGCCGGCCGGCTGGCCATTGGCATCAACCTCCCGTTGGCGAAGAGGGCGCTTCAGCGGCCCGCGGCGCCGGGGTGGACAGGTCTACCCTTCTGCGGGGCGGCCCCCGGAGACCAGGTCTGCCCAGCTCTGAGGCCGGCCGGCTGGAAAGATCCACCTGCCGCTGCCGGCGAGGGCGGTGCAGCCACCCGCGGCTCCGGAGTGAACAGGCCTACCCTTCTCAGCGGCGGCCGCCAGAGTCCAGGTCTACCCGGCTCCGGGGCCGGCAGGCCAGCCGGCAGCATCTGCCTGTAGCCGGAGGGGAGGGGGCTGCAGCTGCCCGCATTGGCAGTGTAAACAGGTCTACACTTCTCCGAAGCAACCGCCGATAACAAGGTCTACCCGGTTCTGAGGCCGCCCAGCCGGCCGGCGTCATCTGTCTGCCGTTGGCAGGGAGGGCGCTGCAGCGGCCCGCGGCGCCGGTGTGAACAGGTCTACCCTTTTCTGGGGCGGCCGCCAGAGACAAGGTCAACCCGGCTCTGAGGCCGGCCCGCCGGCTGGCTGAATACGACTTCCGCCGGAAGGGGAGGGCGCTGCAGCAGCCTGCGGAGCAGAGGTGAACAGGTCTACCCATCTTTGGGGCGGCCACCGGAGAACAGGTCTCCTCGACTCCAGGGCTGGCCGGCCGGCGGGATGCACCTGCCTCTGCTGGCGAGGGCTGTGCCTCAACCCCCGGCGCCAGGGTGAACAGGTCTACCCTTCTCCGGGGCTGCAGCCCGAGACCAGGTCTCCCCGGATTCGGGGCCGGCCGGACGGCCATCGACATCCGTCTGCCGCTGGCGGGGAGGGCGCTGCAGCTGCCCGCGGCGCCGGGATGAACAGGTCTACCCTTCTCTGGGGTAGCCACCGGGGAAAAGGTCTACCCGGCTCCAGGTCCGGCCGGCCAGCGAGATCCTCCTGTCGCCGCCGGCGAGGGCGCTGCAGCGGCCCGCGGCTCCGGGGTGAACAGGTGTACCCCTCTCCGTTGCGACCGCCGGAGACCAGGTTTACCCGACTCCGGGACCGGCAGGCCGGACGGCAGCATCCGCCAGCTGCCGAAGGGAAGGAAGCTGCAGCGGCCCGCGGCGCTGGGTGAACAGGTCTACCCATCTCCGGGGCAGCCGCCGGAGACCCTGTCTACCCGGCTCCGGAGCCGGCAGGCCGGCCAGCGGCATCCGCCTGCTGCCGGCGGGGGGGCGCTGCAGCGGCCCGCGGCACCGGTGTGAACAGGTCTACCCTTCTCCGTGGCGGCCGCCGGAGACCAGGTCTACCCGGGTCTGAGGCTGGGAGGCCGGCCAGCGGCATCCACCTCCCGCCGGCAGAGAGGGCGCTACAGCGGCCTCCGGCGCCGGGTTGAATAGGTCTACCCTTCTCCGGGGCGGACGCTTGTGACCAGGTCTTCCTGGTTTCAAGGCTGGCCGGCCGGCCAGCAGCATCCGCCTGCCGCCGGCTTGGAGGGCGCAGCAGCGGCCCGCGGCGCCGGGGTGAACATGTCTATCCTACTCTGGGGCGGCCGCTGGAGACCACGTCTACCTGACTCCGGGTCCGGCCGGCCGGTGGGATCCCCCTGCCGCCGGCAGGAAGGGCGCTGCAACGGAACTCGGCGGGGGAGTGAACAGGTCTACCCTTCTCCCGGGTGGCCGCCGGAGACAAGGTTTACCCGGCTCCGGGGCCGGCAGGCCGGCCGGCGGCATCCGCCAGCCGCCAGAGGGGAGGGCGCTGCAGCGGCCCTCGGCGCTGGGTGAACAGGTCTACCCTTCTCCGCGGCGGCCGCCGGAGATCAGGTCTACCTGGGTTCGGGGCCGGCCGGGCGGCAAGATCCACCTGCCGCTGCCGGCGAGGGCGCTGCAGTAACCCGCAGCTCCGGGGTGAACAGGTCTACCCTTCTCCGGGGCGGCTGCCGGAGTCCAGGTCTTCCCGGCTTTGGGGCCGGCAGGCCGGTTGGCAGCATCCGCCTGCCACCAGAGGGGAGGGCGCTGCAGCGGCCCACGGCAGCAGGCTTAACAGGTCTTCACTTCTCCGAAGCAACCGCCGGTAACCAGGTCAAACGAGTTCCGAGGCCGCCCGGCCGGCCAGCGACATCTGCCTCTCGCAGGCGGGAAGGACGCGGCAGCGGCCCGTGGCGCCGTTGTGACCAGGTCTACCTTTCTCCAGGGCGGCAGCCAGAGACAAGGTCTACCCGTCTTCGGGCCCGCCCGGTA
This sequence comes from Muscicapa striata striata, assembly GCA_030060385.1. Classification (NCBI taxonomy): domain Eukaryota; kingdom Metazoa; phylum Chordata; class Aves; order Passeriformes; family Muscicapidae; genus Muscicapa; species Muscicapa striata. Next base: position 2,382 of record JAREIS010002242.1, on the reverse strand, counting down.
GGCTGGCGGCATCCGCCTGCCGTCGACAGAGAAGGCGCTACAGCGGCGCGTGGTGCCGGGGTGAACAGATCTACCCTTCTCCGGAGAGGCCGCTGGAGACCAGGTCTACCCGGTTCCGGGGCCGGCCGGCCAACTGGCGGCATCCGCCTTTCGCCTGAGCGGAGGGCGCTGCAGCGGCCCGCATCGCAGGGGTGAACAGGTCTAACCTTCTCTGCGGCAGCCGCTGGAGACCAGGTGTACCCGGCTGTGAGGCCGGCCGGCCGGCGGGATCCACCTGCCGCCCCCGGCGAGGGCGCTGCAGCAACGCGCGGCTTCGGATTGAACAGGTCTACCTTTCTCCGGGGCGGCCGCCGGAGACAAGGTCTACCCGGCTCCGGGGCCGGCCGGCTGGCGGGATGCACCTGACGCCGCCGGCGATGGCGATGCCTCAACCCACGGCGCCAGGGTGAACAGGTCTACCCTTCTCTAGGGCAGCCGCTGGAGACCAGGTCTACCCGACTCCGGGGCCGGCCGGCCCACCGGCGGCATCCGCTTCCTCAAGGTGGGGAAGACGCTGCAGCAGCCCGCGGCACCGGGGTGAACAGGTCTACCCCTCTGCGGTGTGGCCGCCGGAGACCAGGTTTACCCGAGGCCGGGGCCGGCAGGCCGGCCGGCAGCATCCGCCAGCCGCCGGAGGGGAGGGAGCTGCAGCGGTCTGCGGCGCTGGGTGAACAGGTCTACCGTTCTCCGGGGCAGCCGCCGGAGACAAGGCCTACCCGGCTCCGGGGCGGGCCGGCCGGCCGGCCGGCTGAATCCGCCGTCCGTCGGAAGGGGAGTGCGCTGCAGCGGCCCGCGGCACCGGGCTGAAAAAGTCTACCCTTCTCCAGGACAACCGCTGGAGACCAGGTCTACGCGGCTCCGAGGCCGCCCGGCCGGCCCGGGGCATCCGCCCCCTGCAGGCGGTGAGGTCGCCGCAGCGACTGCGGCGCCGGGGTGAACAGGTCAACACTTCTACAGGGCTGCCACCAGAGACCAGGTTTACCCGGCTCTAGGGCCGGCCGGCCGGCAGTCGGCATACGCCTGCCGCTGCCAGGGAGGGCGCTCAGCGGCCCGCCGCGCCCGGTGTGAACAGGTCTACCCTTCTCCGGGCAGCCGCCGGAGACCAGGTCTACCAGGCTTCGTGGCCTGCCGGCCGGCAAGGTCCGCGTGCCGATGCCGGGCGAGGGCGCTGCAGAAACCCGCGGCTCCAGGGTAAAAAGGTCTACCTTTCTCCAGGGCGGCCGCCAGTGTCCAGGTCTACCCGGCTCCAGGGCCGGCAGGTCGGCTGGCGTCATCCGCCTTCTGCCGGCAGAGAGGGCGATGCAGCGGCCCGCATCGCAAAAGTGAACAGGTCTACCCTTCTCCGGGGCGGCTGCTGGAGACCAGGTATGCCCGAGTCCGTGGGTGGCTAGCCGGGCGGAATCCACGTGCCGCCGCCGGCGAGGGCGCTGCAGCGGCCCGCGACTCCGGGGTGAACAGGTCTACCCTTCTCTTGGGCAGCCGCTGGAGACCAGGTCTTCCCTGTTCGGGGCCGGCCGGCCGGCCATCGACATCCGCCTTCCGCCGGCGGGAGGCGCTGCAGCTGCCCGCGGCTCCGGGATGAACAGGTCTACCCTTCTGCAGGGTGGCCACCGCCTACCAGGTCTACCCGCCTCCCGGGGCGGCCGGCCGGCGAGCTCCACCTGTCGCCGCCTACGAGGCTAGCTGTAGCGGCTCGCGGCTCCGGGGTGAACAGGTCTATCCTTCTCCGGGGCGGCCGCCGGAGACCAGGTTTCCGGGCTCGGGGCCGGCCGACCGCCATCGACATCCGCCTGCCGCTGGCGGGAGGGCGCTGCAGCAGCCCACGGCACCGGGACGAACAGGTCTACACTTCTCCGAAGCGGCCGCATAGACCATGTCCACCCGGCTCCGAGGCGGCAGGCCGGCTGGCAGCATCCGCCTGTAGCCAAAGTGGAGGCGCTGCAGCGGCCCGCATTGGCAGTGTGAACAGGTCTACACTTCACCAAAGGAACCGCCGATAACAAGGTCTACCCGGTTCCGAGACCGCCCAGCCGGCCTGCGGCATCCGTCTACCGGCGGCATCCGCCAGCCGCCAGAGGGGCGCTGCAGCGGCTTGCGGCGCCGGTGTGAACAGGTCTACCGTTCTCTGGGGTGGCCACCGGAGACCAGGTCTCCTCGGCTCCGGGCCGGCCGGCCGGCGGGATGCACCTAACGCCGCCGGCGCGAGGGCGATGCCCCAAGCCACGGCGCCAGGGTGAACAGATCTACCCTTCTCCGGGCGGCCGCTGGAGACCAGGTCTACCTGGCTTCGGGGCTGGCGGCTGGCCGGCAGCATCCGCCTGCTGCCGCTAGGAGGGCTGCAGC